>OX101786.1:35788930-35911430 GCA_944452715.1 Ophion slaviceki | reverse complement strand
GAATGGATGTGTAGTAGAAATAAAAAAATATATGGGTCTACTGAATCACTAGAATCTATTTCCATTGAGAGAAAGATCTGGAAAACAAAGACCAATTTATTTACTTATCCTACACAGTCAGATAAAGTTTATGAATGGGAAACATCAGCGAAGTCTCCAGAAGAAATAATGTTCCCTATGATGAGTATTGAGCGGAAATTAGTTGCTATAAAAATGTTGAGAAAACCGGTTGGGACTGTGTACACTTATGCGCTAGCATTACTCCATGTATAAGTGAAACCATGAGTAATTGTTTGTATCTATGTAACAGGTTTCTTTAAGTTGATAAATAAATACTGTCCAAAGTTTGTCTGCATATTTGTGTTCATCGTTGATTTTTTATTTGCTAATGCCCTTACGCTTTTTCCCAATTTGCGTTCGATAATATTATTCGATCGATTTGTATAATCGATTTGAATAATTGAAATACCATCAACCATGTAGTCTAAGCTATTTATACTGGTTTATCGCTATAATAGTCAGATCTGGGCCTATTGTGGAGATCTCTACTTGTTTATCACTATACTGGCCAAGTCTGGGCCTATTGTGGAAATCCCTACAGGTTTATCCCTATAATGGCCAAGTCGGGTCCTTTTGTGGACATCCCTACAGGTTTATCCTCATAATGGCCAAGTCGGGGCCTATTGTGGAAATCCCTACAAGTTTATCCCGATAATGGTCAAGTCTCGGCCCATTGTGGAAATCCCTACTAGGGAAAGCACTAGGAAAGCCCTGAAAGGCCCTTATTTTTATTAGGGATGCCCTAACAGTTTTCCGCACGGGCCATCATAAAATTTTACTGGATCATCTGAAAATAAAAAAAAAAAACAAAAAAAAATAATTAGTTTAATAATAAATCTAGTCCTTAATCGAAGCTTTTTTATTAAAAAATCAACAAAGTGGCAGCTTCAGGCAGATAACTTTCGATTGTCGACCAAAAAATCGCTCGTTTATTGTTGGTTTTTTCCTTCGGTACACGCTTTTCGCGTTTGTTACCTATTCTTCCCCTCATTATGACCGTTCTTTCCTCTACTGTTTACTTCTTTTTTCTCCATCTTTCTCCCCGTTCCCCCCTCTTGCGGTCGCAGCCGACTTCCCCCTCTGTATTATATTCATCATGACATTTCTGTCATGGATATAGGGAAACTGCGGAAAACCTATACCAATACAGCCGGTCATCGAGTTCGCCCCCCAGTCGTGGAACTAGTCTTATTTCGCCGCGAAATGCCGGAGAAAAACATTTTACGACGAAATGTACGCGACTGGGATTCGAACCCGGGACCTCCCGGTCCCCTGGTTTAGTAGCGAGCACGCTAACCACTAGACCATCGCATCGGTCGCTCGTTTATTGTTTAAAAAAATATAAATTTTCAACAAAAATGAAGATCCGTCGATTAAGGACTAGTTTTTAATGCTATCAATAAGCACACCAAATTTCATCAAAATCCATCGAGTGGTTTTTTTAATTTTAGAGGTCACCGGCTTGAAAAACATAGTTTCGAGAAAAACGCGTTTAAAGTTTTTCGATGTGGTATTATATGTTTCTAAAATTTTTAGCTCAATGGATGAAGCTAAATTCTTTTTATGTCTTTTGATCCGCTGAATCCGAATATCACAATTTCTTTGTCGAAAAGTCGAGCGTTCAATTGTTTACAGCCAATTGTTAAAACAATTTTTCGAAGAATTAAAGTTTTCCGGGGCGAATTATTTCTTTTTACATTTTGGGCAATATTAAAGTGAAATTATTCTTTATAAAATTTTGCTAAAGTTCATATTTTTTGTGTAATACATTTTTGAAAATTTCTAACAGAGTTTTGCAATTTTACACTTGATTTATGTATAGAAATACTAATTAAAAGATTACTTACATCGAATCATCAATTCCTGGCCCATACAATAGGGCTTCTGCGGATGTGGAAGCTTCCAAAACATCAATTTGTTGTTGTCTTCGAAGCGTTGTTTCTGCCTTCCCGGGTATTAACGTTTGCGCGTTTGTCAGCCGCTACCTGTCATGGGGACCCAACGTCCCTTCACTAATTGTGGGATATCCCGGAAACTATTCATCGGATTGACTTGAAATTTTCAGGGAATATTTTCGAAAAAGTATACGTCAAGAAAATGTACAAAAATCAATTTTTTGAAAATTCTGACTGTATCTCACCCCTTAAAAATCATGCTCTTGGACTCATCGAATTGCTCACGTTCAACTCGGTACCATGATGAGTATACCGTATGGTCCATGAAGACGTCTACACAATTAAAAAAAGCTGCGATATGTCATTCTGGCTTTCCTGATTAATCGTAAAAAGAATAAACGCAAGAATGGGAGTCAGTTCGATCATTGCGATATTTAAGCCAAGCTTAAACTCGAGGACTCTGTGAATTTCCATGACGCGTAATCCCAATTTTACGTGTTGTTTCAAATTTCTTTAGTGAATTACGTATTTTTCTTTTCGCGGCCGCGTGATCGTTAATTTTCTTTGATTACATTTGATTGTGTAAATCTTTGTGCATGTCGTATAACTCTCAAGAATACTCCAAATCAACCTTCAAGATGTATCTCGTTTCAGCATCATCTGTAATATCCCCGATACAGTGCTCGAAATATTCTACCCAAGCGAACGAGACGTATGGCAATGACTCACACATAGCTACACCATATAGATTATTGAAATTGTAATACATCAAGCATGGCTCGGCCGATATATTTGCGCACCACTTATCTGCGGCCTTTTTTATAAATTATTCCTTTCGATATTCTATGCTAGCGTTTTATACTTTTTACAGTAAGACTCAGATTAATCGGGGTGATCAGGACCGAACGATCCATGGATATCTGAAACCACGGTTAACTCGAAATACATTTTATACAATTTTTTTATAATTGTTGATTAAATCTTAATTTTATTGTAGTGTACACATGACTTCTTATGTTCAAACATCATTATCTACGCATTATTCGCGCAATCCCCTTTGTGCCTTTGCAATTGTTCTTTCGTGGTAAAATGACGCAAGTATCGGCCGCAAATCCGCGTGCGACGTTTACCCTTCGACATCTGCGCACGAAAAAGTCGCGACATGTTTTTAATCCACGCGAAATGTTGATACACCCTAGGAACGGCAGCATCCTCCTCGTCCTCCGCCACCACATCGATTTTGGCTTTGATCATGAGTCGGTGAACGGTTGGTTTATCCGACGTTTGTTTACTCAGATATATCAGTACAATTTTACTAATACCGCCTTTCGTGATGCCATCGATCCCATACACATAGATCGTAAAACCATTCAATTCCTCAAATTTCTTAATTATCGATAAGCTCATCGAAAAATCCAATCCTTCGTATTTGAGCACTTCGCTATAATGAGGATAAGAACTCGTACGATCGGAATTACGCTTTGGTAGTGGTGAGAGAGCTGCGGTAACGGACCAGAGAAAACAATAGGGGTCCTCGTTTTTAATATTGATGACACCCCGTTTCATCTGTATATCCCTCGGGAGACGCGTGTATGTGGATAAGCTTCCTCGCAGTGGTTCGTACTTGTTAATGTTCACAAGTAGATGTGACATTTCGTGTAACGTCCAAGCCGACTCATTTTCCTGAAAGTTCCCGATTTTGGTGGAGAGTTTTGCTAGGACGCACTCGATGGACCCCTTGGCGACATCGCTCCATGGTACAATGACCGCGTTTTTCGTTTGAAGTGTCTTTTCCTCCTCAACGATTTCATTCACCTTCATGAGACGAAATTTGCACGCTAAGGTCACATCCACCTTCACGTTACTCTCCTTGCGCACGATTTTGTCCAGTTTTAATACCATCACGGTCATCGCAACTCCGAGGAAACTTTGCACATCTTTGTGCTCGAAATTCACAATGGAGAACGCCTTTATCCGATTTTTAAATACCGACTCGAGATCGAATCACTTTAGTTTATCACGAGCATCGCTCAGACCAGCACCGCTTACACACGCGCCGCTTGCACATGCTCCACGCACGAATTTTTCTCTCAACGACAACAATTTCGCTATTGTCGATTGAATTTTTAGTTTTTGACCGACGTTGAGCCCTGGTTTTCCAACGTTTGCCCCAAATGTTTGACGCGCACGTCACAGAACTTTTGCCACTTTTCTACGTGAGAGAAATTGTTCTTCGCACCGTTTAAATTATCTAAAATTTTATCGCAATCGTCCATGGTTCAGACTGCTCGATGAATCAAGTACCGATGCAGAACGGCTCACCAATATATATTTAAGAAAAAATTTCTATACAACCTGTGCGAGCGTGCGTGCGTGCGTGTGTGTGTGTGCGTGTGTGCGTGTATGCGCGCACGCGCTTGAACGTCGAGTTTGTATACACAAGATCGAGTTCCAAACAGCGAGACGTTGGGTGCCCTTTCTCATGCTTTTCAATCTTGAACTCAAAATGATTTATTCTTGAAATGCTTCACTAGTATCCTTTATTGTCCATTATGCATCTATATCTTCAGAGTCCGCGTCCAACGTTTCAATAACTAGATAATTTTTCATTATTCGTATATGAGCTAGCTGTTCTCGATTTTCATGACCCTTAACAAATGCGATAAACTTTCCACCGATGTAAGCTATGCAGACATTTCTTTTGTATGCTGCTGCCAACATCAGCTGGGATGTTGCTGAATTCACGAATTTTAGGCTGTGACATTTTCTGCCGTGATAGACCATGCATAGATTTCCTCTATGCGCTGCTGCCAAGATGCTCTCGAATGGTCTCGAATTAAGCGTCTTGGTAATCGTTCCGGGTAGAAACACGCTGAATTCGTTGCGAATAGCGACGACGTGCTTCTTGCCAAATTTGGTGTTGACCGCCCGTATGTTGGTGATGACGTAGTCCAACCTGGGAGACAACTCGCTAAACTTCTTTGTCGGCAAAAAATAGGCAATTCTATCAGTCTCATCGATGAACTCGATTGTTTCACTTTTGTGCACGTGGTTCTTTCTCACGTGTGTGTGTCCGATTTTGACAATGAGTTCGATGTGGGAGGAAATTTGACAACTTGCTGTTGGACTAGTAAGGGTGGCTGTCCACCAAGGTTGGGAGCTGCAGAGCGACGAACAAACAACCAATAGAATCGCCCCGCTCAGCATCGGTGGACATGAATTCAGCGAGTGATTGGTTAATTTTTCCTAGCTCGGCTCCTATCCGCTTTCGTGGAGAAGCACCCTAACTATCGAGTTAACTATCGAGAGAACTATCGAACTAAGAACGAATTGATTCCCCATCCAACGTACTTTCCAAATTTGGCCGCGTGCGAATTCTTTCTCTACCCAAGGTTGAAAATATGGTTAACAGGAAGATATTCTTACCGATTACTGAAGTGACAAGTGCTGGTAACGACTATTTTTCTGGTTCCGAAAAAAACGTTTACTCTTCAAACTTGAGAGTCTTGAGAAATGCAGGACTGAGTGTATTGAATTAAGGGGATACTACGTTTAATAATAAGTTTTGTTTGGCTCAAATAAATGTTTTTGTCTACGCTTAGGTCGGATACTTTTTGATCCACCCTTGTCACATCCTGCGACGTATTCGCTGAACTTTTCCTATAGCTCCTTTTATCCGAGCAAATCTGACGAATACATGGTTCTAGGACCGATTTCTCCGAAAAGTCGTAAAACAAAAAATATACGTAACTGCGAGCGAGTTGACTCGAAGATCACCCGCCAACAGGCCCTAACGTTTTTTTCGATTTTAACCGTATGGGAGCTGACGGTGGACCGAGGGTTCCGGAAAACTCCACTCGGCCCGGCCATAAATTCGAAGGCGCGACTAAAATTGAGTGCACGTGCAAGGCCCGCGATGCGGCTAGTCGCTACGGTATCGCGAGGCGCCGAGGCCACAGACCTTACATAAACAAATTCAACTCCACGTGCTTTCCCACGAAAAACTCGCAGAGGAAAGACTTCTATGTTCCTCGCCGTGATTGAGTAAAGGCACATAGAAAAACCAACGTCCCCTTCTTTCTCTACTCTACCAAAAACGGAATCTGGCGCAGGGAGGCCCAGAGGACGAATGCAACTTCAGTCATAATCCAACATCAGTCCGAACCCAACATCTAATTTTAATCCAGCCGTCTATCGCTGAGTCTAATAGCAGTCTCCCGTCAACTATTATCGAACCAAGTTCCTCTATCGAGTCTCAATCCCAGGCTCCCGTCAACTACCATCGAATCAAGTTCTTCTATCGAGTCTCAATCCCAGTCTCTCGTCAACCACCATCAAATAAAGTTCTTTATCGAGTCTCAATCCCAGTCTCCCGTTAACTACCATCGAACCAAGTTCTATCGAGTCTCAAATCTAAGTATTCCGACAACATCCATTGAATTCAGAGCTCAATCTCCCGTCAATCAACTTCGAATCAAGTTCGTTTATCACGTCTTAATACCGATCTCCGTACGAACAATCTTATTGCAAGTCCTTCTTTCGAATTGATTAAACAAATAAGTTCGACCCACAGCCCGCGTGGAAAAGTCGAATCCGTTTCTCGCGCTCTAGGATCGTACAGAGCTTCAAGTGGCTCTCGCCGTCTACATATATTTATATTTACGTCCACCGAAAATCTTGTGCGCGTGTCACCGACCTACTCCACCAGCGAGCGCATCTGGCCACGAGCAAAGGGCCATATTCATAAGAGCGTCTATCGATATCTTAACGAGCGAACACACACACAGCTACGCACACCGACAAATGTAAGCGAACCACATCGTTCTGTTGTTTTTCTGTATTATCCTTTTACTCTTCAGTTATTATTAATCCACATTCAAATCTGACTACCCATCCGTAATAAACGTCAGTTAAATTTCTATGAGCTTATCGAATTATTCCTCAGTTCCGAAACCTTGCATCAATTCCTTAATTATATTATTTTCCACGCACTAACCCTTTTTACTCTCATACCGTGCTATTGCGCTAGACGTAGGCAACAAAGAGGGAATCAAAAATATTATGCTCGCGTCCCTGCCGGATGTGACATATTAATTTTTGGGGGCTCGTCCGGGTTAGTAAAAAGGGAATGTGCTAATTAATCCAACGTCCATAAGTGATTCGGAAATTCATAGATCGGATTTGTTACCTGGTTTGGAATCTCCTAAGCGATCGATAAAGAAATGACCAAATCCTCAAAAATCGAAAACAAACCCACAAACAGGATAACGATGTTAGGAACAAACCAGTCAATATCCCTGAAAGACGCCGTAAGTTGCATCCCGGAATTAGACACAGAAAGCATCGCATTATCAGAATTCATACCGGTATGCGAAGACGCAATAGAATATCCGATAAAAATCGTACACGAAGTTGAAGCGCGCAAATAATTGCAGTCCACTTCTACTAACCACGTAAGGTTCATCCCGTTCAAATCAGCAAAATTTTGTAATGTATGTAAAAGGGACAATAACACTACAGGAAATTGTTGATTCGCGACCCTCACCTGCCAACATTACAAAAATGAAGAACACAATGCCAACGAGTACCAAAGGGTCCTAAATGAACAAAACTCAGTTGTTTTCCAAATATGCAACAAAATCGGCCATTCAGCAAATAGATGTTTTCAGTTAAAGAACAAAACGCCCAAATCCAACCGACCCGTTTGTTGGAAGGGCAAAAAGATAGGACACACTATAAAAAACTGCTATACCCGCAAATATAATAACTCGTGAAATCAGTCGCGCAACGATCTGAATACCCCTCCGACAGCTGCGCTGACAGATTCCACGATCTCAAAGCGTCTGGTGACCGCGGTCTCGATAATCAGGCCACCCGAACCTGTCTTACCTACACTATAAACACGGAAGATTTCGTTCACCTACCCTCGGTGTGTATCGGAGAGCACCCACAAAAAAGAAAAATATCGATGTTGTTAGACAGTGGCGCTATTTCAAACCTTATTAAAAAAAAATACACAGAATATTTCCGAGGTATCTATATATGAATGTCGTCCTTTATTCTACATCATACCTGACAAGGTTCGACTCCCTCACCCCGGTTTATTGAGGTCCCAATTGTTTTTTTTCGCGACAAAATCCAAAATAAATTTGGAGACGGAATGCCTTAAATGTGAAGACAAGGCATGGCCGTTCGAACGAACGAACGAACCCGACGGGGTAATGGAAATCCCCGCGCGTTCGGAAACTTCTTTCAGCGTAAGAGTCGAAAACCGCACGTTAAAGGAAGTATATTCGGCCTTTAAAAACCCGTGAGGGTGCTTACGCTAGCGACTGCCTGGTAACAAATATCCACGGAAAGGCTTATTTGAAGGTTTTCAATACCACAAATGACGCCGTAAGACTGTGGTGCCTGTCATAAAACTACAGGAATTCGACATTGTGGAAAACAGAACAAAAACCAAAATCAGATTGTACGACAATCTGCGATTCTAATTCAATTTCTCGCGATGCTAATCTCAATTCCTCGCGATGCTAATCCCAATTTCTCGCGATGCTAATTCCAATTTCTTGCGATGCTAATCCCATTTTCTCGCGATGCTAATCCCAATTTCTTGCGATGCTAATCGAATTTCTCGCGATACCAATCCATTTCCTCAAGATTCTAGTTCTAATTCGGACGTAGATTGCACGACACCTCACGCCGCTCCAGAGCCCAGTAGTGGACAATAAAAAAAATTGACAATAACGTCGAAATAAAACTTTGCCAACGCTCCGGTCAGAGCGATGATGAAGAAAAAAAAAATAATAAACGAAAAGCAAACCAAACTTAGATTGCATGACAATCCCCAATTCAAATCCAATTTCTCGCGATGCTAATCTCAATTTCTCGTGATGCTAATCCAATTTCTCGCGATGCTGATCCAATTTCTCGCGATGCTAATCTCAATTACTCGCGATGCTAATCCAATTTCTCGCAATGCTGATCCAATTTCTCGCGATGCTAATACAATTTCTTTTCGCGTAGAAATTTAGATGCGGCCCAAATCAGGGCCCGTTCAGGTTGCCTGACTTCCCCGGTAGGGCACTAATGAGGCAGCCTGAAAGGGCTCTACTAGGAAATGTAACGTTGTGTCACATATGGGCCTGACCTGGTTGCCTAATCAGGCCCCTATCAGGTTGCCTGATCAGAAAAAATGCATGTAATATTTCAAAAATCCAAAATGGAATGAACCATTTAATTTAGAGTTCCACTACAATGATTTTGTATCATAATTCTTCACTCCCTGGCCTGCTGAAATGTTTTTGTTCGAAGAAAATATTTCATCTATATGGGAATCGAACCTCGTACCTACCTACCCGAAGCTACGTACGTTGCCCCTATGCTACCGAGTGCTTGTAACATCTTGGTCCGAGATATGACATAAGAGATCAAATGAATTCGTACAATTGTTTGTTGTATCACATAAAGTATACCAATTAGTTAATATCATTGTGACAATTAAAGAGGTTTATCGAATAACATGCTATAGATTGTTGAAACTTAACCTTATATATATATATCCTTTGTTTACACCCTTTGTTTAAATAGATTTCAGGAATGCATCCAAAATCCGACGCTACGATGCTGTAAAATCGAAGTTTCCATGTGGAAAATGACAGCTTATGTGCATCTATCGACCGCTGAGGCAGTTATAGGGCGAGCCTCTTTATGGCCTCATCAGGGAAGGCCATAGTAGGGCGTATCAGGGCAAGCCTTGGTAGGGCCCTATCGGGGAAAGCCTTAGTAGGGCCACATTAGGGACAGCCTTAGTAAGGCCCTATCATGGAAAGCCTTAGTAGGACCTATCAGGGAAAGCCTTGCCAGGGCCCTATCGGGGAAAGTCTTAGTAGGATCTTATCAGGAACGGCCTTAGCAGGGCCATTTTAGTATAGCCTTATGTAGGACCTAAGTACTTCCGGCCCGATCGCGGCTGGATCAGAATGTCCGTAATAGGTGTTACCCGTATCACACCCCGATCGGCGCCTGAACCTGGTCAGGCAAACCCTAAGAAATTTCTCCTCGGGTCGCGAAACTAATCCAATTTCTCGCGATGCTAATCCATTTTCTCAAGACTCTAATCCTAATTCGGACGTAGACTGCATGGCAACTGCGCCGGTCCAGAGCCCAGTAGTGGCCCAAAAAAAATCGACAAAAACGTCGAAATAAAACTTTGTCAACGCTCCAGTGAGAACGAAGATGAAGAAAAACCAAACGAAAAAAAAAAACAAAACAAACTCAGCTTGCATGACAATCGCCAATTCTAATCCAATTTCTCGCGATGGTAATCCATTTTCTCAAGACTCTAATCCTAATTCGGACGCAGACTGCATGGCAACTACGCCGGTCCAGAGCCCAGTAGTGGCCCAAAAAAATCGACAAAAACCTTGAAATAAAACTTTGTCAACGGTCCAGTGAGAACGATGATGAAGAAAAACCAAAAAAAAAAACAAAAAACAAAAACAAAACAAACTCACATTGCATGACAATCTCCAATGCTAATATAATTTCTCGCGATGCTGATCCAATTTCTCGCGATGCTACTCCAATTTCTCGCGATGCTAATCCATTTTCTCGCGATGCTAATCCAATTTTTCGCGATACTGATCCCAATTTCTCGCAATCCTAATCTATTTCCTCAAGATTCTAATCCTAATTCGGACGTAGATTGCACGACAACTACGCCAGGCCAGAGCCCAGCAGTGGCCAATAAAAATCGACAATAACGTCCAAATAATGATAAAGAAAAACCAAACAAAACCAAAACCAATCAAAATCAAAATCAAAACGAAAAAGAAAAATCCAAAACAATCCAAAATCAAAACAAATAGGAAAAATGCAAAACAATTGAAAACCAAAACGAAGAATAAGACTTGAAAATAAAACAAAACTTGAATCAAATTCCAATTACAAAAGCAAATTCGCGACCGAACGTAAATTCTATCGTCACCTCTAAGTCAACATCGCATTTAATCGAAAATTCGAAAATCACGTTACAAGATTTGGCGTCTAAATTGGACCAGACTAGCGATAGCAAATCGAGCAGATGTCCATCCCGTCCTGCGTGAGAAAAATATAAACATTATCACTCGCTCTCAAGCGAAGAGCGATATAGAACAAGTGCACGAATCATGTGGCGACTACGCTACCGTCAAGGCCAACACGCCTGCGTTGGCCTTGACGGTAGCGTAGACGCGCACTCCAAAACTCGACACCTTACGCGTCGAACTCATAAACCCATGAACTACGGAGAGAGTAATGACAACGAGACGGAGGCCGAGATAGTAAGACCTATAGGCACTAGTCGACTCGCGGAGGGCATTGCCCCGAAATCAGCTGACGGCCCTGACAAGCGCAAAGCACTTCCGATCCCTCGCTCCAAATACTCCACCGATCCTAATTCCGGCAATTAGACAACTCTTCTTCTACTTCTTCTTCCTACCTCTTCGAAGACACCTGGTACAAGTTCATCCCCGTTCCGGCCGAAGCCACACCACCTGCAATCACGAAATCGATGACGGAGTCTACGCGGCGATACACCAACCCAGGATTACCAGCATCATGTGGGATCTATTCCACAGAAGATATCAACAACGTACGAGAACGCATAATGTTTCCCGTAGAGAAACCCGCTGTCGTGATCAATATGGCACGGGACATCAGTAATCAAAACACTATCAATCAAGGTGAGAAGTTGTTAAATCTCCTGGATAACAACAATCTATAATGCCAAGCGGACTCCATCTGGAATCGCACCTGGGGAAAAAGATTTATACAATTCGGTACAGCAAGCGCTGGTTTCACCCGAACCTCACTCGTCGTGCGAGCGATCAAGGTCTTTATAGATACGGTCATCCATGCAAACAGCCTACACTAGACCTGTCCTTAAGAAGGGAAAAATCGAATTTTAATGGTCTTACCCCCCAAATTGGTTCGAAATAATTTTTAGAAAATGTCGGAATTTTTTAAATTTTTGCCCTCTATATTTACCCATCGCTAGGAAGCCTTACTTTTTCCCATAAGAAAAGCATTGATTTTTCGTGATTTTTAATCTTTTTTGTACCGTTGCCTTAATTATCAGCTAAAAAATCGTAAATTCTCAGTAATGTTACCTTTTTGTCGGATTTTTTGGAATTCGATACAAGCATTTTTGGGCTAGATCAATCACATCTTTATTCTCTGTATGTTGTGAAGAACGCGGAAAAAAGCAAAAAAAGTCGAAGAACGTCGTTTTGAGAGCTAAAAATAGGAGGAATAAAATGGCAGAGGTTAAAAAAAATAGGAAACTTTTCGCCGAAGATGACAAATTTTCGGAAATTGCTGAAAATAGAAAAAAAAAAGTCGAAAAGTATCATTCAGAGGTCTAAATATAGACGTTAAAATCGGTTAAGTCTTCACACATTTTATTATTATTATAGAAGAATAGAACAGAACTTCTATGTTATAAATGTAGAAGTTAAAATCGGTTAAGTCATCACATATTACATTAAGGATCTTGATCCTGTCACGTATTTCTAAATTATATAGCAAAGAACATCATAATACTTCCTTAAACCGATTGCTTTGTTCATAAATTTTGCATGACCGTTACCTTCTTCGAATCAGGTCATTTTTTCCTATATTCCTCAATGACTTGCAAAATGTATTGTTTCTGGTTTTCATTCTGCGTCAGAATATTATCAAAATCTGTGAATAAACCAACAGCCCTTTCTGCCGCATCATTCACAACTTTTAATTTTTTGACAATTTCCGAACCTTCTCTTTTCGAGCTCTCTTCGAGGTCTTTCTCTTTCGAACCGAATTTTCAGACCAAAGAGAAGGTCAATTTGTAGAAACGATTGATCAATTTCAGATCGGAAAAAAAATTCCGGGTTTGCGATGTTACAAAATGATCCATCTCTTTGTCACAGAAATTACCAACGTCTTTTACGTTGATTACAATTTTCTTCGGGCAATTTTGATCAATTTCTTCGATTACGTCGAGCGGACCCAACTCGGACACCATGCAGCGTTTCACGTCCAATGATAAATTCTCATAAAAAAAAATGATAAGGCGACCGTTTCAGGGCTCAAAAACCAAAGGTGATTCACCAATTTTTGCATAGCGGCATTAGCTATCTCTCTGTCGACACTCTCATAATTATAGAGTTTAAAAAAAAATGAAGATCATGATTTGGAGCTGCTCCTGCGAGTGGAGCAGTGAACCATGCTTCCAGATAAATCCTTACGATAAAAACCGATACATCTCGGATCGCCTGAGATTCAGTTTTCGTCATTTCGAAACTGTCTCGGAACAAAAATATTTTCAAAGAATAAATAGCTTCGGTCATGAAACGTGCATGATGCATTGCACCCGATGAACGTATTACGACTCCTTGCGATGGGACGGTTCCGAGAAATAATTTTGTTAAATTCCAAAGCTCCTTGTAATCCGCTCGAAGTTGATCCGTTTCTAATGCCCATTCAACAAATGAATTTATTCTCGTGATATTCTCCACAGCTACAACGCTCTGTACTTTTTTATCATCAATGCCGATGCGTAATGCCGTTGAATCGATTTTCGACCAGGAATCTTCGAAACGTTTAAAAATAGGTTCATCTGGTCCAGTCGAGGGGGACTTTAATTTCGCGTTGAAAACGCTTTTCAAAACTATCTCGAAAATATAGTGTCGACGTGGCAGGTATAAAATAGATTTCTCTAACATTTGTTCTAATAAAACCGCCTCGCCATTCATGACACCTATGTTCGAAGCCGTTGTATCACAACAAAGAGCTTCTATCGAGCTCAAAGCACCCCACTCATCGAGAACATCATGAATGGCGTTTGCTTGCGTAACGCCACTCCTATTTTCAAGTTTTGGGACACCTAACAGCTTCTCAGAATCACTGTTTGTTATCAAAACGGGTAGTCTCTCAAGCTTCTTACAGCTTTCATAATCAGGCAAAAGTTTTCCGTCCCAATGTAAAACAGCGGCTCGCAAGTCAGCATTTTGGAACATACTTTTTATTCTCATAGACCTCATTTTACGCAATTTTTCACGCTTTCTTTTTATCGAGCTCCGATTAACAATCAACGCATTTAAATCGAATCCAAGAAACTGAGCTACAGAAGCGACTAAATAAACGGCCGATGTATCAGAGACTTTGAACCTATCAAGAACCGCGACGAGTTTGTCATTCACGACATCTACAATGCCTCGAGATTTTTTCGGATTCGATGGTCCAGCGTCATCTGCAGGATGGTCTTCTGTGGAATAATTCGAAAGTGTGCCAATGGATTTTTGTGACAACGTTTGTGAAAAGTCGCCACCATCACTCGATGCCAACTCCACGATCTCATTTGGAAGAAATTTTTATCGTTATTACATATCTTTGCTGATTGAGGATCAATGAAAGAAAATGATCCTGAATGAAAAAAAATGACGCCGCGGTTTACAAAATATGGCTCACAAAAGGACGAAATTTGCAGATACGGATAAAAATTGATTTAAAAAAAATTTAATTAAAAATCTAAAAACATGTGCGATTAGAAATGTGAAAAAGAAGCCAAAAAGTATTACGACATTTTTCGATAGCGCCCCTCAGTGTAAATGTATGGCAATCAATATCTCTAAATGGCAAAAAAGCCACTAGCGTGTACGAAATTGAAGTTCAAAAAAATAAAAAATACGCATAACTAGGTAATTGGTCCGAGAACAATAGTGTATTATGATATTTTTTCCGAAAATGCATAAGTCAGGAAATAGAGGTTGCAAAAGGTCGAAATTTGCAAATGCAAGAATCTTCAGGGTCATAAAAAGATGGCTTGTTCAAGATATTCGGAGAAAAATTACGAAATAATGTCTTTTCTGTTCCATTCTTTCCAACCTCTGTAACGCATCGGTTGTTTTTCGTAATTCTGCTGCCTCCATCAAATCGTATGTGCTTTGGATGTCCCAGGTGAAACCGATACGACCAGGCTTCCTTTGATTTTGCAGAAATTCCGTTCTTATATCGTCGAGGCCTGCAAGCGAATCTTGATGGACGATGTCAAAAAGGTCATCCAGTTTACCGCAAAATTCCTCTTCCCTCTTTTTATTGCTTGGGGCATTAATATTTTTTTCCAATAGATGCCATTGTTGATGTAAATCCATCAGTTTCGTTACGTAGTTGTAATCTTGCTTCGTTTTTAATCTAGCTTTGGTCCAAAAAATCATAGTTTCACGCACGGCTAGTGTTGCACTTGTTTTTATTATCAAACCCTGACACTCGTGTGTTGAAAAATAAAATTTTTAAAACTTGACGCGTTGATGGTAGTTTGTTCCCGAAAATTGGGAATCCACATGACCAATCAAACGAATGTTTTCTCGTAAACGCATTGTGTACCTAACCTAAATTGACGAAGGATGGGAGAGTGCAATTGTTGGATGTTGGAGACCGACTGCTGGGCCTCGAGTTGGCGCTCTCGGAACTCGGAGCTGGGAGTCCAGCGGTGACAAGACCCTTTGTTCAGGCGCGTTCGTGTTACTCCGCGCGGGTATAGTCCGGACGCACTGCGCACATAGCGCGTGCTGGGTCGGAGGAAATAGGACTATGGTGCATTGTAGAAAGAACAAAATTAACAAAGGAGACGTACCATTTCACATTAAGCTAATCTCAAATAGTTTATTTTGGATAATTTCACCCAACTCTTGTTAACTTATGATCGAAAATCTTGATGCACTTTTTCTCATTACTATAATTGATTTCCGAAACACAATACGAATAAACATTCAGGACAAACAATCAGAATGTGTACGCGATGCCGGGTTCTTGAAATTGATTTTTGTGGGGGTGCGACGTGCTGGAACAGCAAGTGAAGCAGGAAAAGCAGAATAATTCTAAATCACGGCATAATCGATTTGGCTGCAGGGGTGGCCTTGAATTTTTTTCACGTGATTAATTATTTTGTACAAAGAATTCCGTATGTTTTAAGACTACTCGGATTGAATTGTTTCGATATTTAACTCTCCAAATCACGTTTTTCGACCTTTTTCCGCGTTTTTCGCAACATACAGTGAATAAAGATATGATTGATCTAGCCCAAAAATGCTTGTATCGAATTCCAAAAAATCCGACGAAAAGGTAACATTACTGTCAACATTTTCTGAGAACTTACGATTTTTTAGCTGATAATTGGGGCAACGGTAAAAAAAGATTAAAAATCACGAAAAATCAATGCTCTTCTTATAGGAAAAAGTAAGGCTTCCTAGCGGTGGGTAAACATGGAGGGAAAGCATTTTAAAAATTCTGACCTTTGTTAAAAATTATTTCGAACAAATTTGGGGGGTAAGACCATTAAAATTCGATTTTGCCCTTCTTAAGGACAGGTCTAAGCCTACACCCTGTGTACGGCTGGTCGATCTACCTCATCGGTGCAATATGAAACTTGGTTACGTATCGCGTGATGCTCCTGGCTAAACTATCCAAGAAGGAAACGTCAACGGATGCAGTGACTGGTCAAGAACTTCATCAACTCATGTCGGCCCTTTCAGCTGAATCAGAGGGCCAAGACCAACGCCGCAACACATGATCTGTACTCTGAAATCTCCGATCATCCAGAAAGCAACCAATCCTCCAAACCGCATTCCTTTCCTTAAGTTCGCACGAGGAGACTTACGATAATTTGATCATGCTAATAATTTATTTTTTGTCATCGTTCTTTCAGCCTTGTCTAGTAAGAGATAGGGTAAAATAAGTAAATGAGCACCTATGCAGAAGGAAAAAGAAAGAGGAGAAAATGCATACATATGCATCATAGAGTAAAATACAAGGTATACGAGGGTGGGGTGAAAAGTTTCTGGCCTGACCAAGAAAAACGATATTTAACAATTTTTTTTTGCTTTATTTTTCAACATAATTTCCATCAACACTGATTCATTTCTCATAACTCTTGCATCCCAAAAAACAGTAGCCATAACCTTGTTTGCCGATAAAATTGTTTTTGCCTTCTTTGGGGTTGGTTCCCTTTTTCCAACCCACTGTTTTGACTGTTCTTTACTTTCAGGAGTGTAGCGGTGGACTCATGTCTCATCAACAGTTATGAATCGACGCAAAAATTCGTTTGGATTACGTCTATACAGCGCCAAATTGTCGGTAGCGTCGAGCGTTAGCAAACGCTCGATTGGTCGAGCGTTAGCAAACGCGGCACCCACCTTGCACACAGCTTTTCCATGTTCAAATGGTTGTGCAAAATATTTCGCACACGTTCAGCTGACATCCTACAGGTCTCAGCTATCTCATGCACTTTCAACCTGCGGTCTTCCAACACTATTTTATGGATTTTTTCAATCATCTCTGAAGTTGTGACTCCAACGGGCCGTCCTGAGCGAAGGTCGTCAGAGGTGTTCACACGACCAATTTTAAATTCAGAAACCCACTGATTAATAGTTGAATATGATAGGGAGGAGTCTCCTAGTGCTGAATCCATCTCTTCTTTTATTTGTTTTGGTGTAAAACCTTTCAAATGGAAGTATTTGATGACAGCACGTTATTCCAATCTTTCCATTTTTACGAAAACAACGGAAGCGTCTCGCGCAATGTGCTCTCAAACGCAAACTAACGTAGCGATTAGGCTGAAACTGTACATACAAGCTCGGTAGGAATGGTACTGTAGGACGCCGCTCCACAACTAGACCTAGTGGCACCATCTCTTGGTCAGGCCGGAAACTTTTCACTCCACCCTCGTATATTGTGACGGTTCGGCTGTCCACGTAAGCCACCGTCACACAGAATACGATAGTATCTATCCATTTACCAGATACTTGCGTATTCTGGCCAGCGTTCGGAGCGACCGTCCATGCCGCCGGCCGGGCAGGTCACTTGCGCTAAGAATTGGGGCTAGCCCGCGACACCTCGCAAGGGGCTCCGCCCAGCGCGAGGAGCAAGACCACCGCGGATTCGCGGGAGGCCCGCCTATATTAGCACATATCGCGGCACCTGTGCCTCAACCACTCCTATCCATCTAAGAGTGCGACCCGAATTCATCGTGACGCCTCCTCACACCGAATGTGCGCCTGATATCCTAGATAGAAACCATCGGATACATTTTATCCCTCGAATTGGCTATAGTATGCATGCGTCCTCAAAATTACAAACGCTGCCACCCCACCATCGAAGTATTCCTCGGCGGCGCGATTTCCCACCTAGCCCTCCGGATCCGCAGGAGAAATGGAATTTCTCCTGACGGGCCTGGGGCTATTTAAGGGCGTGCACGAGCCGGAGCGGCACTCTGTCGCAAATCCAACTTTATTACGTGGAATCACCAGCATCCGAAACCTCGGATCATCGGATGGAGGCCACGCTGCCGTAGCCCTGGTCCCATCCTAGAACGACCTCAGCTTCGGGTTAGATACTCTATTTCCTTGGGAAGCCCCAGCATTGCGCTGGAAGTCCGACCTCGGAAATAGAGTCGTCGTGGTGATTGCAAGCTAGGGAAAATCAGATAACATCCGATCGATAGTCATTAGGACGATCGATCGCCACGCAGCTTTTCACTCACAAAGACTCGAAGTGTGCAATCCGTGAAGTGCCGATCGCGCTTCACTGCACACGAGGAAATTCTACAACCAGCTTCACTGGTTTTTGGTCCTCCTCGCTTGGCACCGAGGAGGTCAGCCGTCCCGTCCGGACGGCCCCGCTATGTGCACTCGGAGAGAACAATTCTCCTTCGAGCTCGCACATTATTAGAACGCTAGATTCTCTAGCGCGTGAGCGACACGGCGTGGCACCCGTGCGTTTAGTTGCATTTGGCAACGTGCCAACCGGAAATAACGCCTCATATCTACAATAATTGTCAATCGAACGGTGTCGCCTTCTGATTCCAGAAGCGATCCCGATTCGGCCACACGCGTATACGACGATGCTCGCGGACTGTGCGAGTGCGAGCAAGAGAGAAAGAGTGAGTGAGAGAATCAGTGCCTCTAAACATCGCGTGCAGATAGACCACGCACCTTTCTATCCTGCTGCTTCAACAAGACCTCTGTGTGAGCGCAAGTGAGAGAGAGAAAGATCATGAGAGAGAGTCAGCGCCTCTAAACATCGTGTGCGACCTCACCGTATTCTTCCCATCCTTGTCGCTCCACGACGACAGCGCTTCTCGCCGACCGTTCCAGCTCCGTGTAAAACGTCACCACACCGGACTAACCACACTAAAATCCACCGATTAACACACTAACATACTCTTTGTTACTGTCACCCAATTTCATCTCATAATAATCCGAAATACCGAATGCCGATGATGACGGATTATAATAGGCGTCTCTGAGACCCTCAAAACCACTGAGGCATCTCACAAAAAACACCTAAAATCCTCTTCATCATTCGTGGCTCCAAATTCGTACATCGTCCTTCAGGAGGCTACGGGAAAACCCTATTTTTATCACACGACAAGTTAATCGCCGTGTTCCTTCGTTTTCCGGGATATTCGCGTACACGAATCCCCGAAAACGAAAAGAAGGCTTTCGCTAAAATCGCGAAACGTCTCAATATATATAACCAGTGCGATGGTCTAGTGGCTAGCGTGCTCGCCACTGATCCAGCGCACCGGGAGGTCCCGGGTTCGAATCCCAGTCGCGTACATTTCGTCGTCAAATGTTTTTCTTCGGCATTTCGCCGCGGAATGACACTAGTTCCACGACTGGGGGGGGGGGGGGGCGAACTTGATGACCGGCTGTATTGGTATAGGTTTCCGCAGTTTCCCTATACCCATGACAGAAATGTCATGATGAATATAATGCAGAGGGGGAAGTCGGCTGCGGTCGCAAGCAGGAGGGGAACAGGGAGAGGGGTGCAAATTAAATGATATATATACCTCTGTATATATATCATTTAATTTGCATTGTGAGGCACATAAAGTGTTACAGAGCAATAGCACTCAAACTATTGATCATATCCAAAAATGTTTCAGACAGAAGTTTCAGTATTCGAGGAGGCCGTCATACTGGACCACCGTATTTTTTTATCGGTGGAGGCGCTGAAGATACGTCAAGGTCAACTCCACTTTTTTAAAAGGAATGGTCCATTTTTTTCAACCATCTTGTGGAGCACCTCAAGCCGCGTAAAAAAACATCAGGGGGTCAAATTTTTCGACCTTATTTCTACTTTACAAACCTAAATATCTCGGATCAAATATTTGGTAGTAATCCGAGATATTTAGATTTGTATTTCATTTTAATAGGTGACCTTGAATAACCTTAAATGACTTTGAACCCCTGATGTTTTTTGTGCGGCTTGAGGTGCTCTACAAGATGGTTGAAAAAATGTACCATTCCATTAAAAAAAAAGTGGAGTTGACTTTGACGTAGTTTCAGCGCCTCCACCGATAAAAAAATAGGGTGGTCCAGTATGACGGCCTTCTCGAACGCTAAAACTTTTATCTAAAACATTTTTGGATATGATCAATAGTTCGAGTGCTATTGCTCTGTAACACTTTATGTGCCTCGCCCCGTATATATATCACTGTATTTAAAAAAACTCTCGTACGGAAAATCTATAGGAAATCACACACATACACACACACACACACACATACACACGCACGCACGCACACACACACACACACACACACACACACACACACACACACACACGCGCGCGCGCGCGCGCGCACACGCACGCACGCACGCACGCACACACACATTCTTGTGAAATGATAATCAAATTCATGCGTGTCTCGTAAGAGTAGGATAACCATAAGTTATGCCACCATATTACACACCAATCTTCGAATTAGTTAAAGGGGAGATATACACCTACGAGCCGGAAAAAGGTCATTTTTGTCAATTTTTTCAAGGAAAACTAATTGAAACTTCGAATTGGGGTTTTGATTATCTAAAAGTATATACATTCAAAGATATGTTTAATTTTCTTTATTTAAAAATATCAAAAATATACAAGGATATTGTATGATCCTTGGAGCGTCGTAATAAAATCTGCGTATACGGTACCCACTAGCGTTTCTTCAAAAATCATCTGAAAAAAAAACAAAACAGATTATTAAATTACATACTATATGTAATATCGGCTATGACATACTATAATCTAGTACTTGTCATAGCCGATTTTAAAAATATCGATTTATGAAGAAATGGCGGACGTTTGACCAAAAATAGTTATTTATGGGCCAAAAATTAGTTATTGTTTGCCTATAAAACAAAAATTAAGTAACGGGGAAAAAATCTTATGACAAGTACTAGATAATGGTGTATAGAATAACCACAAAAAACCTCAAGGCAATCGGCTCATTGGTTTTCGAGAAATTTTGGGTACCGATTTGAAAAACATGATTTTGAGAAAAACGCGTCTGAAAATTTGCGAATGAATAAATCATGAAATTTGTCAACTAACATGGAATCATCGATACCAAGCCCATAGTGTAGGTCTTCTACGATCGACGGAATGTTCATAGCTTCTAAATCCTCGACCTCGACCATCTAGGTGTACATCTCCCGTTCAGCCATATTGTAAGTCGACCAATATCGACGCCAATTCCTGCTATCGCGCCAGTATCTTTTCGATTGCAACCCCCGATAAATCTGATTGAGCGAGACGCTTAATCCAAAAGGATTGAGGTGGGTGACGGGGGTGACGGGGAGGTGTCACATCCTGCGACGTAGTCGCTAAACTTTCTCTTTAGCCCCATTTATCCACGCGAGTCAGACGAATACATGGTTGTAGGACCGATTTCTCCGAAAACTCGCAAAACAAAAAATATACGTAACTGCGATCCAGATGACTCGAAGATCACCCGCCAACAGGCCCTAATGTTGTTTCGATTTTAACCGTATGGGAACCAACGATAGACCAAGGGCTCCGAAAAACTCCACTCGGTCCGGCCATAAATTCGAGAGCACGACTAAAATCGAGTGCACGTGCACGGCCCGCGACGCGGCTAGCAGCTAGGTAATCGCGAGGTGACTCGGCGCCGAGGGCCCAGATCTCACATAAACAAATCCAACTCCGCGTGCTTTCCCAAGAAAAACTAGCAGACGAAAGACTTCTATGTCCCTCGCCCTGATTGGGTAAAGGAACATAGAAAAACCAAAGTCCTCTTCTTTCTCTACTCTACCAAAAACGGAATCTGGAGCAAGAAGGCCCAGAGGACGAATGCAACTTCAGTCGTAATCCAACATCAGTCCGAACCCAACATCTAATTTTAATGGAAGGGTCTCACTTGCACAATGTTTATCTCTACAACGCTGCAAGTCCTTTTTTCAACTGTACAATGACTTATCTCTCATCTGTGCAAACTCGGCAATCCACCAACTGTACAAGAGTCTCAAGTTTGCAATATTGAATCTCTACAACGATCTAGCCTTATGATCATCCCTACAACGTATTTATTCGGATTTGTATCAACTGCACAACGAGGCATTTGCCATATGCTTTAATTCTACAATGTATCAACGCTACAAGAACTTTGAGTACTCAACGTTCAACTGGGCAATATTATCAACTCTACAACAGCTGGTATATCAGGTGTATCAATTGAAGAAGAGATATATATTAGCCTATTAACGCCCAAACGAATATGTTTGAACACTTGAGAGAAAAAGGTATTATGGCCGATTTATGGTATTAACTTTGACTTTTGACCCTTCCTAAAGGACGAAAAAGGAGTTTTAACTTGAAAACCTCAAGTGTTCACACATAGTCGCTTGGGCGTTAATAGGCTAAAATATATCTCTTCTTCAATTGATACACCTGATATACCAGCTGTTGTAGAGTTGACAATATTGCCCAGTTGAACGTTGAGTACTTAAAGTTCTTGTAGAGTTGATACATTGTAGAATTAAAGCATATTGCAAATGCCTCGTTGTGCAGTTGATACAAATCCGAATAAATACGTTGTAGGGATGATCATAAGGCTAGATCGTTGTAGAGATTCAATATTGCAAACTTGAGACTCTTGTACAGTTGGTGGATTGCCGAGTTTGCACAGATGAGAGATAAATCATTGTACAGTTGAAAAAAGCACTTGCAGCGTTGTAGAGATAAACATTGTGCAAGTGAAACCCTTCCATGTTAATCCAGCCGTCTATCGCTGAGTCTAACAGCAGTCTCCCGTCAACTATTATCGAACCAAGTTCTTCTATCGAGTCTCAATCCCAGGCTCCCGTCAACTACCATCGAATCAAGTTCATCTATCGAGTCTCAATCCCAGTCTCTCGTCAACCACCATCAAATGAAGTTCTTCTATCGAGTCTCAATCCCAGTCTCCCGTCAACTACCATCGAACCAAGTTCTATCGAGTCTCAAATCTAAGTATCCCGACAACATCCATCGAATTCAGAGCTAAATCTCCCGTCAATCAACTTCGAATCAAGTTTGTTTATCACGTCTTAATTCCGAACTCCGTACGAACAATCTTATGCAAGTCCTTCTTTCGAATTGATTAAACAAATAAGTTCGACCCACAGCCCGCGTAGAAAAGTCGAATCCGTTTCTCGCGCTCTAGGATCGTACAGAGCTTCAAGTGGCTCTCGCCGTCCACATATATTTATATTTACGCCGACCGAAAAATCTGGTGCGCGTGTCACCAACCTACTCCACCAGCGAGCGTATTTGGTCACGAGCAAAGGGCCATATTCATAAAAGCGTCTACCGATATCTTAACGAGCGAACACACACACACAGCTACGCACACCGACAAATGTAAGCGAACCACATCATTCTTTTATTTTTGTGTATTATCCCTTTAATCTTCTGATATTATTAATTCATATTCAAATGTGACTACCCATCCATAATGAACATCAGTTCAATTTATATGAGCTTGTCGAATTATTCCTCAGTTCCGAAACCTCGTGTCAATTCCATAATTATATTCTTTCTCACGCACTACCCCTTTTTACCCTTATCCCATGCTATTGCGCTAGGCGTAGGCAACAAAGAGGGAAGCAAAAATATTATGCTCGCATCCCTTCCGGATGTGACACCCTCTTGTAAGGAACCACGAATAATTACAACAGATTGAAAAGCGCGAGTTCGTTTTTCGCTACGCTCTTTCTCATTACAAAATATGTGGTTCTAAAAATTGTCAAAATATGGTTACGTTCCGTTTTATGGTCTACAGTTGAGTTCTCTGTAACTACAATAAAAAAATGTAGGAATTAAAAATGACGTTGAAGGATGTAAAAATGAGTGGGAGCATTGTAGTAATACACTTGTATTTACGGAAACCAAAAATATGGTCTCAGAAAATGAGCACAATCAATGTTCATACGATTGCATAACTTAGAGTAATTTTTGTGTGACGACATTTTTTTTCATGATTGACACATCAAAGAACTAATTTCGTGATTGACACTTTAATTATCTAAGAACTAGTGCATCGTGTATAGAACTGATGTAGATCGAAAATACCTTTCCAACAATGCTCGAAAGGCAGTTTTGCTTTCCGGCTACGAAAAACAGTCTCAAGTTAGGCATATCATTTGTTAACTCTTCAGTCACTTCCAATAAAAAATAAGGCCGAAAAAGGCAACTTCATCTCTTGTAGGCCTGCTCTCTATGGAAAGATGATAAAAAACGACGAACAACTATAAAGTAGTGGACTGCGTGAATGCCGGCTGCAGCTGTAATCGTCTTCAAAATATATTCTGCGCCAATTGCATAGTTCCTGACTAATTTCGTACAAAATACAGCAAAACCTAGATGCACTACAAACAGCTTACAAACGATTGTAAAGCAAGTATGAAGGTCTTCATTTTAAGGTTTGTTGTCCGCGTCTTTTGGCACGGTCAATTTTTTCCCGGTTTCGCCCCTTTATCTGAAAATATAATTGAGAGGATCATTACGTTGGCATTAATGATCCCGCTGGAAAAAATAACGACTCACCGCCGCCTCCGTCGAGTGCCCTCGGGGTACCGCTCTGTCACGATTACCTCCGTCGGTGTTACCCCAGTCGATGGTAAGGTGCACCTTACCATCGACGACCCTCACCGACAGCCCACCAGGGCATTCCTTCACCGAGGGGATACGCCGATGGTCCATCAGGCTCTTTTCCCCTCCTCGATGCCACACCAAGGCCCTCCTTCGCTGAGGCCATCACCAAACCGATCCCATCTCCCCGGTCACCCTGCCCCTCTTGCCCCATACACTCAGTACTAGGCCTTTTTTATAAATAGTGTTTTTATAGGAGTAAATATATATTTTTTTGTTTTTATTGGCCTTATCATAATTTTTAGGTTAATTAGTAATCAGTTTACACACACCTGAGTTCCTGTGAACCCCGCGTCCGCCAAGTAAATTAAGCATACTCGGTCCGCCGTTACATAGCACATACCTGTAAAAACACACGACATGCACCGCGCACTCGCGAAATACTTTTTATTAATATTTAAGCGTCAGAACAAATTGTGCGGCCCGCGCTATGACACTTCGGGGTAACGCCGAATTATCATAGCCCCGCCAGAAAACGTCCACGGCGCGCCGTGGGACTACACCAAGTATTATCCTCGGAGGATACCTCCCTTTCTAACCGATTTGGCCCAAGCCTGCCTCGGACTAGTTCGTGCGCGGACCGATGGTGGGCGTCGGGCAAAATCCTTTCCTGTAAATGTTCGCTACCGAGACGGGCATAAAACTCCGGCCTCGAGTCGCAAACGGATTTTTATTCGATATCACTGTTCACAGTCCGTGAGCAGTCGACCACGTAGCGAGCTCACAGCCCGTGACTCCTACACATCGTCTTACCAATACGCCGTACGGTGCTGTCTCAAAGGAAAGGCAATTTTTACAGCCAGTAAGAATTTCGCTTCCTTTTCCATCCTATCCTTAAACCGCCTTTATTTCTTTTTGTAATAATACTTATTCCTCTATTTATATTCATTATTATATCTTAATTTTTGTACCTATATATTCTATTCCTTTTAGTTTTGTTTTTCTCATTTACCTCGTATAATCTTCATTCAATGTATGCCTCGCAACATCCGCAACCCGGGTTTCATCCGGAGGCAACTCCTGAAGAAAGAAGCCGGCTTACCTTACACGCCGGTTACTATCTGTACCCGGCATAGACCCGATCCTCGACCTTTCGTCTCGACCGAAAAGACCAGCGTACCGCATACTCTGGTCATCATCTGTACCCGGCATCATCCCGATCCTCGTCATCCCGTCGCCACCGAGAGTAACGCCCAATACGTGCACCACTTTCAGTGGGCACAGCGCGTATTTCACCATGGTGAGCGACTCCCTCCTCGAATCGAGAGTCCAAAATTTCTGGTGAAAAATGAGGAAACTAAGACCGATACTTGGGGGGAGAACATCCTGCCCAAGGCGTTGAAGTCGTTTCCCTCTTCCTCTCCGCTGTCATTGGACTCGGAATTCGAGGACCTCTACCAGTCCTTCGCCTCGGAGGCCGAGAACCCGATCCCCTCCCACGCACCCCGGGCTGTCACCCCCTATCCCGGGTATGGCCCTTCCCGCATCCCCACTCGTCCTTCTCCCGTCACCACCAACCCTCGTGATCGCCCCTAGTCGAGTTCAACCGATAGGGCACCCAACCTCTCTCCTTCCCTCCTACGCGTCCTACTACAACGATTTCTCGTTATCAGATTTCTCTAGGCTCCGACTAGAGATCTGCAATTTTCAGTGCAGGGTCCTTTTCAGGACCCGAACAAACGAACTCAAACACAATTCTCCACAGGTGCACCTGCCGTAATCGCCTTGTTAACCGGTACCTCGCTCGGTTGTTCTCCCTTGGACGTAGGCATGAATAACTGCTTTTTTAAAGTTTCTACATTCTCAATCGTTGTTCTAGTGATGAATTTGTTAACTTTTCTTGATACAATACGATGGTCATTTTTAAATGATCTCACGCAAAATTCACATGCTTCAAACCGAAAGTCTTGATGGCCTACTTCTTTCCTTGTAAGTTCCACCTTTATTCAAATAACGAGTCCAACGTTTTAATTGACGAACAGATCTTTTTTAAACTTCTGTCTAACAGTCTTGATGCTTAAATGTTTCTTTTTCCCTGGCCTCCAGTAATCAACAGCTCTCGACTTGTATTCGTAAGACAAATCTTCATCATCACTTGAGCATGTGCCCGGCGGTAATTTTGATCCATGAATAGCTAGTGCCCATTCTTTATCTTCTACAATTTGCGTTTTTATATTGCGATACAGTTCTTGAAAATCTAGGGAGCGTTCTTCCACCGTTTCGATGCCAGTATACTCATTCATTGCATTGAATAATATACTTTCACAACTACGTTTCAATTGTATTTCTGCATCATTAATGGGTGATTGAAGGAGATTCATTGTATCAAATGTTGTCAGAAGTAGTAGGAGAACATTCATTCGGTTGACCTTTATCTTTAACATAAGGAAACATTCGATGCACTTTATTTTTTGATGGAATAATTACTGGAAATAGTAGGAAAAATGTTATGTATACTACCTTTGAGTTCAATGAAAATCGATTTATAGTGCACACTATGATGATACCCACTAAATTGACCACGACGAGTTCTTCATGAGCGTAATGTTATGGGTAACTCACGAATAGCAAAATTTCTGTACTTGTTGTGTTTCGACGTTCATGCACGGCATTCAATAAGCAACTGTGATGCACTTTTCATATACGTTACGCACGATCCACATTGTACGAGCCAAAGAAGTCGGTGAGATAAGATTCTGGACAAAATAATAAATGATAACGACCTTTACTTGCTTCTAGATTTAAAAAATTATATCGGGAATATTACGACTTTTATTCGACATCAACTCCATGCACCTATAAGTACACTGTCTAGTCATTTTCTGGACGAAATGATATTTGGAAAACGAGATCTTATATCTGCTAGCTATGTCTAGCAGATCTTATATCTGCTAGAAATTCAATATTGAAACTGGAGAAGGCACCTTTTTTATTATTCGCCATAAGATACTTAATCTTGTTAAGTTAATCTCGAATTGTTAATAAATGCTTTCTTTCTTTTTGCAAGTAGGAGCCGGAAGCCCGACGGAGACCAGATCCCTGGGACGACGACGGAACGCCGACAAGGGGCGATATTCATAGTCAGGTCTCAAGTCGACTCTTGAGACTGTCTTCACAAAGACGACCTTATTCGTCAAGAATCTTCTTAAGATCGCATACATTTCACAGTCCTCAAATGCGACGGTTTTTTTAAAGACGACTCTGCCCAAGACTGTCTTATTATCTTTAAGGTGGTCTTGATACAGTACTGGCATTCGGGTGTTTCCGGATAATTTTCGGAAATTCGCCATTATATCCACCAATCACAGCTCACATTTGAAACTCAGTGAAACACGTGTTCCATTGTTCAATGGTTGCGTGCACGGGAGGTGAAACAGCCAACATTACGCATATACGTGAATCATAAAAAGGAACAATTGTACGGTTTGTGATGGCCTCAAGAAGTAGGCATTATACACCGGTGGAAAAAAAATATTCCTTGATTTACTAAACATTCATAAAGACATTGTTGAAGCAAAAAAAAAGTAATGCGCCAACATTGCAGAAAAAAAAGATACGTTGGCTAAAATTGGTGCGGAATTTAATAACTCAACGCAAATATCACACGAGGTATATTACAATTATTTTCACTTATTCGTACATCATAGTTATAAGAAATGAATAGCAGTTATGCAATCCGTTCTTCAGTCGTAAAGAATGATAACACTATCTGTGGCAGGGTGATAAACCATATATGCTTAGTAGGCTCCTGTGCATGTAGGGACTCCCATAAGAAAATTAACAATATGAAAAGATTTGGTGATTCAATGGCTCGTTATCGACAGCAAGTCTTGGCATCATACTTGCAAGGATTTAACATATAACGCAGTCTCCCTTTACATTTTCCATAGCTCGTGAAACTCTTTATCTTTTTTCAGAGAGTAGTGGAGCAACAGAAAAAATTGTGGGTCAATATGAAGCATGCTCAACCAGATGCCCTCACTCGAAAAAAGCAGGCTTCTATGGCTGCAAGAGGTGGTCCCCCGTCACCTTCCGCAGAAATTGATCCAGACGTTGCATCGATTGCTCCATATTTGATGGAGCAGGCGCCAACAAACTTCTCCTCGAATGTACCACAGGGACGAAAAAAAGGGTAATTGCTACCATCCAACTTTTGAATGAATTATAAACATATGAGTAATAAAAATAAATTCAAGTAATTCATTTTGTGCCACCTACATTGAGCTTTTATGTTTCAGATGTGAGTGAAATAATTCACGACTCAGATGAAGAAGGTATGGAAGTCGAATACTTGAACGTGTCGTGATTGGAGATCCTGCGTGCAGATGTGACAAGAGATACAGCTATAGCAGTGTCCACGAATGTAGTTTCTGTGAGCTCTCCTTTGGAAATTGTTGGCTCAGGTAGAAACCTTACCTATTTGCAGAGATAAAACGATCACAAACAAGAATCCTGTAATTACACGCCTCTTCGAAGTCCTGTCATGTTGTAGGTGTAGATGTAAGTCTATGAGACTCGCCACGACGCATCAGTTAATGATTGAAGTTATTTGTGGTTAACAGTAAATGATGAAGATACATGTTATACTTACCTTCATTTCGCTCGTCATGAAACTGTTTGCTCCATTGAACCTACAAATCCTTCTGCTATACAAAGTGTCCCGAAATTTACGACATAAAGGGGGTAGTTTCTCATAGAAAATGTGATTATGAGTTCACCAGAAATAGATCGACGTTTGGAAAAAACGACTAAGGAATTTTTAATCGCATCAACCACAAATACCTGACAAGAAACGACGCTCTTGTACGCGTTCGGGGATTCACTCCTCAATCAGAGAAAAAATCAGAAAAAGTACGACTCAGTTATAAAGAATAGAGGAACTTTGTCGACAGGATGAAGTACTATTCGAAATAAAGAAGCAGCATGAAAAGAAAGTTGCTTTAATAGAAGAATCTCACTTGACATTCATAAACCGAATGCAAGTAGATCACCTGGCTGCTATACAAGCACACGAATTGAGGAAGAGTACTGCAGATGCTGAATTATCGGAATTGAAACTGGCGTGAGAAAAAATATGTTGTGACGATAAAGCAGATGATTGATTTTTAAGTCCTGCACGGACTGTGACGTTAGAATACCGTAAGGACTGTGGTTTTAGAATACTCTACGGACTGTAATTTCAAAATAGTACCTAATATTTCCGTAGACTAACTACCTATAATTACGTACAATAAAACCAAATCATATATATCTTCCTCAATGTATTCACAATTTATTAAAAGTGATCCAGTCATGTGATGATGGACATAATTTCAACAGGCTCAGTGTTCTGCAAGTGGAATTTTCTGAGTATTCTAAAGGATAGGGTAGAGGGTGTGGACTTGGGCAATTCCACTCGTAGAACACTGAGTCTTGGTATTATTTTGATAGTGAGTATGTATGTACAACCCAGTGTAATTTTAGTCATATTCTTTTATTCAGGCGTTTCGGGACAAGTGACGAAATGCTACCGTTTGATTCCAATTTTCACAATATATTATTTTCTTTCATATACTGAATGCACCGTCCAAATGTTTCAGCTTCAATGGACTGCGGGAGCTGCCGCGCGTGATGATGCTCGCGGTAACAGAACAAATGTCGCCAACCCTGAAAAAAAAAACAAATTCGCAATACACGCAGTGCGCTTTCGCCAAATTTATCAATTTTTTAAAATATAAAATAAAAGAAAAATACGCATTGACATAACATTTAAATCACGTTAATAATACGCTCGTGTAAAAATAATAATAATTTTTAATGCAGGACTCGAAATTCATTACAGTAATCGTGTCGTTTTCAAATGGAATATTGGTGCGCAGAAGTTGGCGCCCTGCTTAAAAACAATCGAATTTTCCCTCTGATTCCTCTTGAAGATAATCTGTCCCGAACCTCCTTAAAACAAGCGATCGATCAGGGCTTGTCGTACTGCAAACCCATCTCCTGGCTACCAATGTAATGGTTCAGGCGGCACGTCTTCTTCTTCCTCGTCTGGTTCTTCTTCGGGAAGAATGTTATCGAAAGTCAAAGATAAATTATGGAGAACCGCACACGCAACTAAAACCGTGGTGCTACATATCAATTTGGTTCCTAGACCTCTGTGTAGACGGGGAAATCTGCGTTTCCAATCTCCGAACGTCCTTTCGATAATTGGTTTTGTTCTTCTGTGTACTATATTGAAGCTTTTCAAAAAACAAAGAAAAATGTAAACACATAATACCACATGTAATTTCTAATCTCACGTGCTACAAAGGATGCATTCATATTGAGATGATTTTTTCAAATACCTTTGCTCTGCATCTGTAGTGGGGTTTCTTACTGGTGAGAGCAGAAATGAAAGGAATGGGTATCCAGTATCTCCGACAAGAGTTCCGGTTCGTTGGCTTTGATGATACCGCATGTAAGTCCTCGAATTTTGGAAAATTCGGCAGTCATGTTGACTTCCGGGCCATTCGGGAATGAGATCGGGAACTCCATGCTAGGTCCGACAACTGCCTGTAATAACACAATTTAGATGTTCGAGATAATAGTAATACATATTTGGAAGTGAGTGCGACATTTAAACTCGTGCACATCGTTGTTCCTTGAATTCATATTCTGACATGGCATCCGCCAACGCACCTGCACATTGAGGGACAAATTTTCTTTGTAATTTCTATAAACCTCAGGGAAGGCTTGAAATTTCGTATAGGATAAACGAATGTGAGTACAGTCGACAGCACCATCTATTCCAGGAACACCAATATCATCCCTGCAAGCTCCAAGTTGCCGAAATAATCATCTATTATCCATTTGAGTTTCTTGCGTAGCTGGCACTATTATAATTTCATACATTCGCGCTGCGAGGAGTGTTGATGCTCTGAATATTACCCTTGAGATCGTCGACTGTGATATAGATATCAAGTTTGCACTTACAAGCTGAAAGTAAAAAAAGAAATGATTATTATTAGATTTTGCTGAATCTACAGAATTGTTCGTTTACTAACGTAGCAGTGGTTTAGTGTATTCTAAGTCAGTGACTGCCATAGAACATTGTACATCCAGTTTTTTCTAAACCATACATTTTACTAGGAATCACTCACTCAGACTACAACAAACTGCTGTCAAGTTTTAAAACGAATAGAGAAATGATTATAGCAAATTGTTAAATGACATTTGACGGTTTGGGAATATGAGAGTAAAGTCTTACATAGCATTTTCAAGTGCAATAATCGCAGCCTGCACTGGCATAGTGTAGCGATTTCTCTCTCTTTCTCTCTGCTTTGGAGGATAGGAAGCGACGGAACAAGCTACAGCACTGTTTCGGGCTATGCTTGTTACAGCTGACAATACCTGTAATAATGTACCACCATTTGATGATTGGTAATATTTACGTTGAGCTCTTGATATGTACCAGCTTGATTTGGTACACTCACTTGAATGTATGACACTAAGCTAATACGAAAGGATTTCTACCATTCATGTGGTAAAAAATTATATTACATGCAGATGTGTTTAGTGTTGACATGAATATTACCCGTGCTCATCTGAAGACTGGCAGTAGCGTGGAATCGCAGACAAACCAACAATTGAATCATAGGTGGTATTGGCAAACCACGGTTGTTGGTTTTCATCAAGCCATCTTCAATTCTAGGTAATATTCCATACCTGATGCTGTCTTTGGAAAACCGGAAGCGCCGTTTGAATTCGTTCTCAGGATGAAAATCGAATGGATTCTGAGCATTGCGAATATATCGTTTTGGTACCCGTGGAACCCGCTCATCTTCTTAGTCGGAGAATTCATCTGTTTCCATCATGTTATCCATGTCGCAAACATTCAGCCAATTCTCAAAATGCGACATTGCAATACAAAATCGATTTTATCTGAGTTTAATGTATGCTTGTTCCTACTCCTCCAACATTTAACTGTGCTTAATGAACTATAAGTGTATTAAAACGCATAGGCTGTATCTAGCGGCAGCCTCGTCAGCACGCTACTATCTCACATTAATTTTAAAACGTTATCCGTTTTAAATGTAAACATCTATGTAAACATCCTCTGATATTGTGATTTCCATAATTTTAGTTCCACTATGAGCGACAGAGCAGCATCGGCAGATAAAGTCGTTTCTTGAATTGCATCTATGGACTCCTTATACTTCTTAGCTTTAGATGGACCCCAATCCCACATCCCGAACAATTTCCGCAGCATCTGATTTTCCAGATGAACGAAGGCTCATTTGAGTCGCATACGTTAATTCTTCCATACTCTGTCTTGCGCGTGATTCTTCAGTCCTCCTTCGTTTTGCCCAGTCACTAGACTTTGCAAACTCTGAAGAAGGCCGACCCAAATTATGGGATTTTTCTGAAGATTGCTTAGTTTCTTCGAAAGAAACAAACACGCTCAACCATTCAGAATATTTTTGCAGAATTTTGCCTTCAGTTCTTGATGCTTGCTGCCACTTTTTATGCAAGTCATGCAACAACTTGCGGAGGACAGGTTTTGCATTGTCTGATAGAGTAAAGGGGCGTTGCAATTTAGCAGACATGACATCTTCGATCACTGCATATGTATCAGTCGCTTTGTCATTCAAATGACCTTTCAATATCGAAAAAAATTTCTCTCTTGTCAGGTCACATGCTTCACGTTCATCAGCGACAGATTCTAAAATTGGAAAATATAAAATCTCTGTAGATGGATAATTCCATATACAACGTCGTTACTCTGATTTATGCGAAAATATTATTAAAAAAGAGGATATTTATAAAAGTGAATTACGTATCGTAGAACTCAATACAATGAAGACCGCAGACAAATTTAAGAAAAAGAGCAAAAAATTCCGCGTCGTTAATGAACAAAATTCAGAAAACTATGTTTTACATTGCGAGAACTCGCACCAACTACACAATGGCAACTAGAGGCAGCAAGTTTTAATTTTTTCATTCAATAATAGTTCCATCTACAACATGCGATCGGTCAAGTCGCAGAACTCTATGGAACTTATAAACTTTTTTCTATGTGTTTTAAATTTTCCGTTGTTATCTTCCGTTCATGTTCGTACAAATGGTTCGTTTATTGTTATCGCATAAACTATTATTATTAATTTTGTGTTACATAATGATTTTCTACTTACTTTCAGCTGCTGATTCCGTTAAAAAATGTTAATCGATTGATTTTTAGAGAATTGGCATCCTCTTGAATATAGCGTTGAAATATTTGCTTACTGAACGACGCGTCTAGCTCGATTGAGAGTCCCCTTTCAACTATCTCGCAGTAGCAGGTATAAGGGAGAGGGCACGCTGAAGCCTGGAATTCGACCTTCGGACCCTTACCTAACCTAACCCACGACTACATATTAACGGAACGTAAACTCTTTTTATCGACTTTTGGCCATTTTTTGGGATTTAACCCCACTGTACGACAGATGCACCTTGCCCCGCCGTCCACAACCTACAGTAGGGTTAACGGACATCGCGACGACAGGCAACGATCTACCCCACGCCTGGGTCACCTTCCACGGCGAATAGGTATGCGCCGCCGTCGACTGTTGCTTCGTCCAACCCAGTCGCCTGCCTCTCAGTCATCCGATCACACCAGGTTCTTCAACCGCTGCTCTGGCCGGGCGGAACAACCAGATGACACTCACGGGGCTCACCAATTTCACCATCAGGATCCAGGGCCATCGATTTAACATCGAACCTTGGGTAGCAACGGAATCCAGAGAACCCCTCATTCTGGGTTTTCCCTAGCTTAAAAAACAGGGAGCCATCGCCGACCTGAGCAACGGCATTCTGTACTTAGGCGACCAAGACTGCTTCTCGGTGAGGTTCATCAACGCCCCCGTACCACGGCAGAACACCGACCCGATCGGCCTATTGACGGTCCAACACGCCTTCCCACTCGAACACCAGGGAAAGTTCGAGGTCCTACTGCGGACATATCCCCGACTATTCGACTCTTCGGGTGATTTACCACAAATGTCTGGTAAGAAGCACCATATCAAGCTTACATCCGAACAGACGTTCCGCTTCGCGCCGTACGGTTATTCCGTCGTCAAGCGAAAGATCATACGGGAACACGTGACGTCCATGCTCGACGAGGGAATCATTGAACCGTGTACCTGTCCCTATAATTCTCTCATAGTTATAGTTACTGGAGCGTCGCATGAGAGGCTGCCTGGTTGAAGCACTTATAGCAAAACAAAATACTAAAACACACAATAGCCGATAGGTACTTAGGCACATTTCACATTTTTTACATTAAACACCAACAGCTGTATTATTTAAGTTTCAAGTTTACCATTAAAGTCTTGGATCCTTATGAATTTACGCGAAACCAGTTGTCATTGATTAATTTTGATGTAAACGTATCAATTTGAATTTGTCGTACCATAAACACGCCGGAATTTACAACTCCAGTGGATTACAACAAATCGCAAGTTCATCGTGATATAACAGTTACCAAGAAGCACGGTCAGCCCCGGTTCTGCGGTCTGTGGACTACAGAAGGTTAAATTCCATCACCGAAGACGTCATGCAACCGATCCCGAAGATCCACGACGCTCTGAAGTTACTAGGGACTGCCAAGATCTTCTCCACCATCGACTTTAGGAGCGGGTACTGGCAAATACTGATGGCTCCGGAAGCCAAGAGGGTAACCGCCTCCACCACACCGGACGGCGCTACTTACCTATTCTGGGTAATGCCGTTCGGCCTAAAGAACGCACCGAACACCTTCCAACGCCTAATGAACTTAGGCACACAAATATTTCCAAACCTATATAAAAGAAAGATCTAGCGATTTTTGTATTACTCGAAATATCGCGAATCCTCAAAGAATCATACAATCCAGTATACCCGTATGTTTTCTGATCTTTGGAATTTCAATAATTCATTTGGAGCCGGGAAAATACGTGGATTTGCCTGGCAACCAGATGGTTTATTATCCGAAAGGATCCAGGAGTCTTTCGGCCAGTCGCGCCAACGAAGGGTTTATAGCGGTCAGTTTAGGCTCGCCAACAAAGGGTTTATAGCGGTTAGTTTTGACCCGACAACGAAGGGTTTATAGCGGTCAGTTTTGACTCGCCAACGAAGGGTTTATAGCGGTCAGTTTTGACTCGCCAACATTTTATTGCGGTTTTTTTTCTCGCTAAGGGTTTTCCGCGAGGAGATGCGGACCCCCGTATCGCGGCCGACTCGCCAATACCTGTGGGGGGTGTTAACCCTTAAACGAACCACCACTCAATAGGTGGATGCTTCCAGAAATTTAAAGATCCAATGAGGATGCGCGATTTATTTTGGTGGGCGTCTCCTTCAAACTTTGGAAAGAAGAGGGCAAATTCGAGAATTGTCTATTGCTGAAAAATAACAGGCAGCCCAACCATTGAACTCAACGCGAACAACTCTCAAGAAAACCGAATGGTTGTCGAGTCAACCATATCTTACATTTACACATCAAAGCAAAGTCATTTATTACATGCTAGCGAATGCGCCTTCTCTCGGTTATTCCCAATATCCTCATTTGCCGTTATAAGCTTATTATTATACATATATAAATTTAAGAATAAGACGCGTAACAGCGTAAAAAGGAACGTGCGTACGTTTCGCACGCATATTCAACCTACCGCGATATATATACGATAGCAGCACCGCCACAATCATCGACTTTTCCTATCCCATTGGCTGTCAACAAGAACACGATCTCAGGCGCATATTCCAAGAAGAGCTGTCGAATGAAAAACCAACCATCAACTCGATCAACAGACTCCAAAAACTCCACGCCGGCCCATCCGCATGGTGACCAAGAGAAGCCGCGACCCTAGATTACTTCATCATAACATAGCCTAGACGGTTCCGACGAATTTATAACTCTGACTGAAAAATAAGACATCCGATCTCGCAGCGTAGTCCGATATACAAACTTCTCGATATGAGAAGTCACCATAGCTATAAATTCACATAACACAAACCATGCGCATGCTTAGGTCTCAGATATCGAATACTATCCCATGCAGCTTTTCGCCGAAATACGGAACAAAGATCCCCCTCTTTTCATACGCATATTAGTCAGAACCGATGCCCTGAAATAAGGTCACGCGCGTGCCTAGGAAATCTGTAACCTACACGCACATCATACGGCAACCAATCACGCTAATCAACCGATATATTCATGACGAATGGACCAATCCCCGAAGAACTAGATGACCAAGACCACACTCTCACTAACGTTCCTTCTCCCACTACTGAACCTCTCCTAATTTTCATATCAAGAAAGACTTTCTTCCTGAAGTCAGTCTCCCGTCAACTACCATGACATCAAGTTCTTCTATCGAGTCTCAATCCCAGTCTCTCGTCAACCACCATCAAATCAAGTTCTTCTATCGAGTCTCAATCCCAGTGTTCCGACAATCTTCATCAAATTCAGAGCTCAGTCTTCCGTCAACCAACATCGAATCACTTTTCATATCAAGTCATAATTCAGAAGCCTACGATTATCTCGAATTAACTTTCCTACGAACAGTCTTCATTTTTCGAGTCACAAAAGTTTTATTTTACACTTGTATAATTTCTATTATCGGTCCGTGAATATCAATCTCAATTCATCGACTTGCGCGCCTTTCATATTTTTATCTACGCGTAGTGCCCGTCGTAGTAAACACGTCGAGTATACACACGACCAGCGTAAAATCTTGCGAGCGTCTTGCCAGAAATTGTACCAGCGAGCGCACCAGGCCAAGAGCGAAGGCCCTTGTAACGCGAGCGACACCAACCATCCACGCGAGCGAACGAGCGAGCGACCGAGCGTCAAACACAACCAATGTAAGCTAACTTTACCTTTTCTTTTTGTATCATTCATCGTAGGCCTGATCGTTTCAAACTGTCTAATAATCTTATAATAAATAACATAGTGTCAATCTTACACCAAGTCTATTGAATTATCCCTCAATACCGAAATATCGTGTCGATTCCTTAATTCTACTCTTCCCCACGCACTACTCCTTTTTACCCTCATCCCGTGCTATTGCGCTAGGCGTAGGCAACAAAGAGGGAAACGAAAATATTATGCTCTCATCCCTTCCGGATGTGACACATTTCACATTTTTTACATTAAACACCAACAGCTGTATTATTTAAGTTTCAAGTTTACCATTAAAGTCTTGGATCCTTATGAATTTACGCGAAACCAGTTGTCATTGATTAATTTTGATGTAAACGTATCAATTTGAATTTGTCGTACCATAAACGCGCCGGAATTTACAACTCCAGTGGATTACAACAAATCGCAAGTTCATCGTGATATAACAGTTACCAAGAAGCACGGTCAGCCCCGGTTCTGCGGTCTGTGGACTACAGAAGGTTAAATTCCATCACCGAAGACGTCATGCAACCGATCCCGAAGATCCACGACGCTCTGAAGTTACTAGGGACTGCCAAGATCTTCTCCACCATCGACTTTAGGAGCGGGTACTGGCAAATACTGATGGCTCCGGAAGCCAAGAGGGTAACCGCCTCCACCACACCGGACGGCGCTACTTACCTATTCCGGGTAATGCCGTTCGGCCTAAAGAACGCACCGAACACCTTCCAACGCCTAATGAGCTAAGAAGTTCTCGTAGTTTACGTCGACCTCTTCTGCGTAGTATACCCGGACATCATCATCTTCTCCGATACATGGGAGAATCACCTACGCCGCGTGACCCTCGTTTTCGAACGCCTGGCTATCCATCGCCTTACGTGTTCGATGGGCAAATGCCACTTCGGGAAGACAGAATTGGCGTACTTCGGACATACCGTCTCCGCCGACGGCAACCAAGCGTAAAGCGAGCACATTAGCACCCTACTTGAATTCGTCTGCGGCTGCGCGAATACATACCCAATTTCGCTACCCTTGTATCGCCAATTACAGACCTCCTCGCGGGCAAACAAAATTCCTCTGGGCCTCGGACGCTCAGAGCGCCCTGAAGGCCATCAAGCAGGAGATTAAAAAATCCCTCGTTCTCAGCCGGTCTGACCCCGAGCTTACTTTCAAGCTACAAATGAACACGAGCAAAATCGGGATGGGTGCCGTACTATTCCAGGAATCACCGACGGGTGATAGGCTCGTCGTAAGCTACGCCAGCGCCAAATTTTACCACCGTGCCTTCGGCGACAGAGCCAGGAATTGTCGTGCGCCTTGTACGCAAGGCAACTCTAACAACGGTTCGCAAAACTAGAACGTCGGTTCCGCTAGTTGGCGACAGCGAACGATGGACGCCAGTATCGCCTGACCGTAGTGGATCCTAAGTCCAAGATAAAGTATCTCATCGACACTGGCACAGATGTCTCAGTTTTACCTAAATATTTTGCGAGAGATAATCCGAAAAATTAAAAAAAATGTAATCTGTTCGCTGCCAATGGATCTGCTATTAAGGGACAACACCACTGTGACGACTTCAAAAAATAAATTTTTTGATAACAATCTAGAAAAATCTAAAATACATTTAAGATTAAGATGCCATTGGGCCCAGGTCGAAAAAATAATTACTTTCGGAGATATTGAATATTTTGTGGAGCGGTGCAGCGCTCCGTGACGCTCGGGGCCCGCGCAGCTGCGCTCCTCAGGGTCGACAGGTATACCGGGCCTTTCCCAGGTCCTGTGGGTCTTTCCCAGGTATTCTTTTGTCTCCCTTCACAAAAACCGGCTATTGTTATAAATATAGTTTCGAAAAAAAGCCATAGGTGGCGATAATTGAAAAATTTTCAAGGCAGGTATAGGGATAGCGTCAGTTTGCGAATAGAAGCGACGCTACTCGTGTCTAAACGCTCCGAATCGTTTCGTTTATAAATATTGAACGCTCAGAATTATTCTTTGCACATCGAAATGGATAATCCGAAAGTGTACGCGGGGAAAAAGAGAACAAAACGGAGCTATGTGACGAGGAGTCGAACGAAAATTTCGAATCGAAAACCTCCGAACCGTTATAGCTCCGAAAATACTTCTGCAGAGTATGTGAGCACGTCGGCGAAAAAGTTAAAATCGTCGGACGATTTAGAGGTCGGTGTTACTAACGATTTCGGTTATCGTATAGTACACCTTGCTGCAGCGTTGTTTGGGCGGCTTCACGCAAAGCAACAACGAAAGCTACAACAAATCAGTTTGGGCAATAGCCCCCAAGTGTCAGTCCGGGAGCAAAAAAATCGTCGATATTGCAGCTGATATCGCGGTATTATTATTCAATGACGGCCTGAGAAGCCTCATGAAAGTTTTGGAGACGTTGGGGATAACTATCGGCCCAAATTGTTTCAATTTTTGGGTTGAAACCGACGCAGCGTGGATCGAGCTGGCGGAGCGCTCGCTCACAGACGCTGCAAAAGAGGCAAGAAGAGCCTCTACAAGTTCGAGAAAAGATGCTAGGGACAATGATTTGCTTCTTGAAGGCCAGCTATATGAGGCAAGCTATATGATACATCGCTGATTAAAGGTAAACATTTTTTTTTTTTCAATTTATCGCATAAATGAACAAACCTAAAACTTTGAACGCGTTTTTCTCAAAACCACTTTTTTCAGTGCGGCACGCAGCAGAACTCGAGCAATTTTTATCCGATCGACTTCAAATTTGGGCTGCATCAATAAAACTAGATTATCTAAAGAATTACATAGGATTTTTTCGATGTCTCAATAATAAAAAAAGTTATAGCCTATTTTCGACGAGAATTTTTGCTCGAAAATCGTCCTTTAATTTCAAAAGCGTCCCTATTTTAAAAAAATCAATATTTTTTCAGATCCCTGTGTACTTCTCTTCAAAATATTATATTATTAACGAACACACTCGGTATTTTTTTTCAGATCGTCTTTGAAGAGAGTTCTGCTGCGTGCCGCGAACCACTGCAGATACAACAGTACCTGACGCGGGAGCTTCCCCAGAGTCACCATGGGGCGTGAAAAATTTGAAAAATTTTTTTTTGTATCTTCAATAAACAACGAACAAAACAAACAACATTTTCGAATATCTCTTTTTTTTCACACAAAAAAAAATTCGTGAAAAATGGCAAAAAAACAGCGGGTCACAGTGGTGTTCTGCCTTAACACGTACGGTGACATTCTAATTTTTGTCGATCTGGGATTACGTCTCCCTTTTCCGTGGATTTTTATCATTGCTAACGTTTCCCACGCCATCCCCGGAGCTGACTTCATTCATCACTACAGTCTTCTCATTGACATTCGGAATCGACAGCTTATTGACAATCTCACGAGTCTACGCACTCCCGCCGAAGTGCGTCGAGTAAGCCAGCCGAGCATCTCGAACGTCGACCCGAATGTTCAATTCAGCCGGCTACTCCACGACTTTATCGACATGACCGTATCAACCAATAAAAACAAGACACCACCGCATAAGGTTCAACACCACATTGTGACGTCTGGCCCACCTGTAGCCAAGCCTGCTCGCCGTCTCACCGGCGACTGACTGAGCGCGGCACGGCAGGAATTCAGCTATATAATGGAACAGGGGATTTGCTATCCTTCTAACAGTCCTTGGGCCAGTCAATTGCATCTTGTACCGAAGAAAGACGGAAACTGGAGGCCCTGCGAAGACTATCGGCGTTTCAACAAGGCCACTCTGCTCGACAGGTATCCGATACCCCATCTCCATGAATTCACACACTCCCTCGCCGGTTGTTCTATATTCTCGACGTTGGATCTAGTACGCGCGTACCACTAAATCCCAGTGGCACCGGAGGACCGCCCGAAGACGGCCGTGATAACGCCCTTTGGCTTCTTCGAATTCAACGTCATGACCTTTGGGCTAAGGAACGCCGTCCAAACGTTCCAACGCCTAATGGACACCGTTTTACGAAGATTGGACTTCTGCCACTGTTACATCGATGACGTAATTGTAGCATAGGCCAACGCTAGCGAACATGAATTCACTTAAAGCAAGTTTTCCAACGTTTTCGCGAGCTCGGGTTATCGATTAACGTTTCGAAGTGCGTGTTCGGTGCGACTGAGGCAAAGTACCTCGGTTATAACATCTCGAAGGACGGTACGAAACCTCTTGAGGAACGCGTCACGGCAATCAGAGACTATTCAAAGCCGAGTAACATAACTGAATTACGCCATTTCCTCGGGGTTATCAACTTCTACAGACGTTTTATTCGTTCCGCTACTGTCCAAGCCCCGCTTGATACGCTAGTGACGGGCGCAAAGAAAAAAGACAAGCGACCGATAGTTTGGACCCCAGAGACAGACTCCGCGTTCGAGAAATGCAAACAGCAATTGGCTGAGTCATCTTTTCTCGCTCATCCTCGTCTGAACGCGCCATTAAGGCTCAAAACGGACACTTTCGACAGCGCTATTGGCGCGGTTTTAGAACAATTCAGTGACAATCGTTGGGGGCCGTTAGGTTTCTTTAAAAAAAAAACTAACCCCGGCCCAAACCAGATATTCGACCTACGACCGAGAGTTACAAGCCGTATTCTCCAGCCTAAAATTCTTTTTATTTCTAGTTAAAGGTCGCCAGCTCGCCATTTTAACGGATCAGAAACCGCTGATATTTGCCTTCTCGCAGGAATCTAGCCAGGCATCCCCCAGGCAACAACGCTAGCTCGATTTCGTTTCGCAGCATACGACGGAACTCCAGTACATCTAAGGCGGCTCAAACATCGTCGCCTTCTCACGTCTCGAAGTGGTCGACATGCCCGTCATCGTCAGCACAGATGAACTTGCTGCCCATCAGGCTTCAGACGACCAACGGAAATCGCTTGTCGAAGGAAATTCGTCTTCTTCACTTACCCTACGAAAGTTGCGGTTAGACAACACTGATACGGTTGTCTACTGCGATGTTTCAGGTACGGAAGTGCGGCCCTACATTCCGTTCACGCTCCGAAAACGGATCTTCGATGCCACACATAATTTGTCACATCCAGGCGCACGCGCGACAAAAAAAACTGATTGGTCAGCGAAATGCTGACCAAACAGTTTTATCAGGCCAAACGAAACGTTTGGCCATTTATGAACCGTGACGTTGGTGGTTGGGCGCGAACATGCCTTGCCTGGCGGAGAAGCAAGATCAGCAAACACAACGGGAACGTTCCTCAGCATATCGCAATTCCGGACACACGGTTCCACCAGATCCATCTTGACATCGTTGGGCCATTACCGGTGTAAACGGATTCCGGTATCTCCTTACGATGATCGATCGTTTCACGTGGTGGCCGGAAGCCATTCCGATCCGCGACATCTCAGACGAAAGCGTCACCCGAGCCTTTTTCTCCGGCGGGCTCGAGCGATTTGGAGCTCCTGCTGTCGTTACAAAGGACAGAGGAGCCCAATTTAAATCATAGCTATGCCAAGCCCTCACACGACGCATCGGCAGCAAACGCACGAGGACTATGGCTTACCACCCTGAATCCAATGGCATGGTAGAGGGGTGGCACCGCTCACTTAAGGCCGCTCTCAACTGCCACGCCTCGAAAGACTGGACCGACGTGCTGCCCGTCGTGTTACCTGGTTTGCGAACCAGTTTCAAAGTGGACAACAGGGCGACGGCTGCCGAGATGGTCTACGGGATGAACTTGAGGCTACCGGGAGAATTTTTCATCGACGAGGAACCGTCTATCGAGCCTCAAATCTTCATGGAAAACTTCCGGGAGGCAATGAGGAACATCCGCTCGACACTTTCGGCACACCACAACAGAACCAAAGTCTTCACGCACAAAACATTATATACGTGTACGCACGTATTCGTAAGGGTCGACAGCGTAAAAAAACCACTCGAACAACCATACGTGGGACCGTACGAAGTCATCTCGAACGATTTTCCGACTTCGTCTTCAAAGTCAACGTCAAGGGTAACCCTACAACGATTAGTACGGAGAGGCTAAAACCAGCCTTCCTAGAGACTTCCCCGCAGGAGGAGACTTCCCCGCTCCATCAGCCGTATCCCAGCTTTCGGCATCAGGTCCATCCGCTTCCACTTCGTCGAACGCGTCCGGACCAATTAAAACCTACTCTCCACGCGGAAGAATCAATTTCGTCCTTTAATCGTATGGGTAAAGTACTCGGGGGGAGTACTGTAGCAACCGCTGGTAAAACAGCTTCTTGAGCGAAGTCACTCGGTGCCCATCTAGCCCTCTCGAGGAGCTCGTGACCCATGGCCAGACTTACTTCCGTTCTATGGCTCGGTAGCCACACACATGGCGAAATATTAAAAGGCTACTGTGAAAGAGAATCGTTTGCTGTGAAAACGATTCTCCTTCGATCCTGCTTTCGGTGCGGCAGGTCGGGCCATAAAAGTCGGAGGTGTACCGAGACCCCCTCGGCGTCAGTGCAAGCCATCGGCAAGGCGCGCGACGCAGCGGCTAGAAAATACATGAAAAAGGCACTTGTGAACGGCAAAAAACTCACGGTGCTCGTGGACCCAGGCAGCTCGAAATGCACGATGCTGGCCATCAAGGTGCTGTCGGAGAAATTTAGGATAGAGGTATCGCCACAATCCTTGAAGGGATTCGGGCCGCCGAGCTATCTAGTCACCAGTCCTGGAATCGTAAGAGCGTCGCTCGTTATCGACGGAGTCGAGGTTGCCGAGGTGGCCTTCCGGATGGTACCCGACAACACACAACCCGTAAAAGCGCTGATCGAAAGGACGTTCACCAATCGCCCTAGGGTCAATTATCACAAAATCGGTAACACGCTCACGTTTGAATACTCGGATGAGTTGACGCAGCTGAAGGGTGAAGTCGCAGTGGGACCAGTGTCCTCGCTAGGGATGGTGCTTCCGCCACGGTCCATTGGGTTTATCGGGGTGGTGGATGCACAGCAGGGCTATGGGCTACTGGTCTTGACTTTGGGAAAGACAGAGCGTTCAATCAAAACGGGAGACAGGAGTGTGGTGCGAGGCGAGATCTCTCGACTACCAGCGGTGCAGCGAGCGCGGGACGGCGTAGCTCAACTCGTGGCGTCTGATTTGAACGTGGGTCCGGAGCAACCGGAGGAGGTGCTCAGCGATCTTTGTGCAACGATAAACGAATATGGAGACTGTGTTTCCATGGACCTCCACGACTTAGGCTGTGCAACTGGTGTAAAAATGGGCATTAGACTGAAAGAGGGCGCGAAACCGGTGAGTGCAAAACCCTATCGCGCGACGGCGAAGTAGAGGGCGGAAATAAAAAAGATTTTAGGAGACTGGAGGGAAGCGGGAATAATTACCGAGATTCCCCCCATGCGAGTCCAGTGCTTCTTGTGAAAAAGAAAAATGGCGAATCGCGCCTGTGTGTGGATTTTCAACGTCTCAACAGTCAGGCGGAACGCATACACTTCCCGTTACCGAACATTGATGAACATTTGACGAAAATACGAGACAGTTCATTATTTATTGTATTAGATTTAGCGCATGGGTACTTGCAGATCACGCTCAATGAGAAACCACGAGAGAAAACGGCGACTATCACACCTGACGAAACAGCCCAGTTTACTCAAATGATATTCGGGTTGATGAACGGTCCGGCCTTCTTTTCGAAGGCCATGCACCGGGCACCCGGGCCTCTCCGCGACGAGGTAGCATTATACTACCTCGACAATATTCTCATCCCTGGAAAGGACTGGCCGTCGATCAGGGAGAAGCTGCGGATGGTGCTAGAAGCACTGCGAGGCGCGGGGCTGACGATTAAACTATCCAAATGCAAGTTTCTGTTTCAAAGGGTATCCTATTCAGGCTACGAGATTTCAGGCGATGGTATTGAACCTGGAGGGACGAAATTGGAGGCCATTCGGGATTTCCCGGTTCCACGCAATGTCCACGAAGTGCGGCGGTACCTTGGTTTAACGAGCTACTTTCGGAAGTTTGTGCCGAAATTCGCCCAGCTGGCTGAGCATCTCACGAGACTCTTGAAGCAGGGGATGGCATTCGATTGGACAACGGAGGAGCAGGAAGCGTTCGCGGTGCTGCGCGATCGACTCTTAGTGCGACCGGTGTTGCAGACGTACGATCCAGCTGCCAAAACCGAGATCCACACAAATACGAGCGCCGCAGGGCTAGCCGCAATGTTGTTGCAGCGAGATAGAGCTGGACGGATGAGGCTCGTCGATGCCATCAGTCGAAGGATGAGTGGCCCCGAACGCGCGTATCATAGCAGCAAGTTAGAGCTTCTGGCGGTGGTGTGGGCAGTCAACAGGTTACGCCCAATGGGCAAGCATGGGGATCCGGAGCTGGAGCAGAAGCGAGTAATTCTGGAGAAGCCAGCAAAACAGCGCACACGAGACGAGCGGACCCAAATCGAGGGGTGGACGCTAGACACTGACGTCTTGTATCGGCTGCAGGGAGAAGTCACGAAGTACGCGGTGCGACGTACCATGAGGAAGGCCTTGGTAGTACGTTTCCACGGCCTGAAGAATCAACAAGATGTCGATCGAGTAGTGACTCGCTTGATGTAACATTATTACTTCCCCAGGATGAAGGCGTATGTGAGGCGCGTATGTGAGGGGCCTGTGTGTCGTGATTGTCGTTCAATTTGTGCTGCGCCACTTGGAGGAAGTCGTGGAAGACTACGGTGCTCTTGCGCAAATCGTGTCCAACAGGGGGACCTGTTACATGTCCAACCAGTTTGAGGCGTTCTGCCGTCGTCATGGCATATGGCATACTTTGAACTCTCCGATGCATCCACAAGGAAACGGTCTGGTGGAGCGCAGTAACGCGACCATTCTGGCAGCAATACGGATGAATCTGGAAGACGACGACGGGAGGATGTGGGACCGAGGACTCCGCCGACTCCACGGCGATCTGAACGAAATGCGGAACGCCACCACCGGAAAGAGCCCGTTCGAGCTCCTGCTGGGGTATCTCCCGCAACGCCACGAGGGTCCGTTGCGCCAGGCAACGAACCGAGGGGACAACGAGTACAGCCAGCCGACTAAGCTTTGAGAGGCAGCGCGGCAACTACTGGAGCGGCAGCAGACGACGATGAAGCAGCGATGCGATGCGCATCGTCTGCCCAACGTCACGTTCGACGTTGGGGAGATCGTATTCGTGAAGACGGCGATCGTAGCCACCGGGGACTGCACTAAACTCCGCCCACGCTACCGAGGGCCCATGGTCGTCACGGAGAAACTGCCGAGCGATACGTACCGAGTGTGCGCACTTAGTGGCGATGCAGCTGGCCGTCTGTGTGCATCCACCGCACATGTGAGCCAGATGAAAATGTGGACACGTGATGTTTCGGACTCCGACGACTTTGAGGGGATCGAACGAGAAGCCAGCGACGATGAGGATGCCCAGGACGTCGAGACCGAACGTGAAGAACGAGAAACTGTACCGGAAGCGGCCAAAACGGTCGCGAGGGATGGGGGCCGCAAGGAACCGACCGGCCAAGCAGCGCTAGGGGTGGCACCCCAAGCTACGACGAGACGGAGTGGCCGGAGCCGGCGTCAGCCGCGTTGGCTCGACCAGTACGAGTAATGGAGACAATGACGCCACTCTCGAGGACGATCGTGAAGAGGATGGCCGAGTGTTGGCGCCACGGGAGTGACGATTGAACCTCCCAGGTGAGTCGACGCGCACGAGGTGGCGCGAACGTGCAAGCGGGTAGCGGCGAGCGGACGTGACGCGCTAGGTGGCGCAATCACACGTCCGGGTAGCAACCAGAGAGACAGCGCACCATCCAGTGGTGCACAAAGACGTGTGCACCACTGGATTTGGTGCACACATCTGTGTGCACCAATATTATGTGGTGGACACAGACGTGTGCATCCAATATTTTAATTTGCATTAAAATATTTAGCGTGTGGTTTGTTTTTACCTTGACGCCGGTTCTTCATGCGTTCCCAGCGCGTTGACAGGTCGTCTCTGACCACGAAGGTAGTGACAAAAGCCTCCCTAAATTCCGACCACAAAGTTAGCTTACCGATTCGCGACCAATGCGAAGGTGCATTCTTGCGGCTGCGAGAACGTAGTCCTCGAGCCATCTGTGGAGTTGGCCCAGCGACTCAAGATTATCAAGCCACTCCTGGGCCCGAATTCCGTCGGACTCTCCATATAAATATTCAATGTCACTCGACAGGTCCGGGATGACATGGTAAGCAGGCATAGCTGGAGTCTCACGAGCTGGCGGCAATACGGCACGTGGCGCCCGCGCGATCGTATTTACGAGTAATCCGGCTAACAACTGGATTACTGACTCGCTTGAATCTCAATTTAATGTAGTTTTTAAGGCACTCACGATCGTCGCACGCGGTGTTTCCTCGATTTCCGAAGATTGCTCTGTCCGGTGCCCCCCGCGATTCTACCGGCACCGAATTCCCCTGCGACAGGTCGCGATGCTGGGTCTGGCCCTTGCTCGGAAGTTTGATGGCTGTCCTAGCAGCTTTCACGCGAACTTCATCGTCTCTTTCGCTGGCGGGACGACTCGCGTACCAGGCTCGACCGCCATCCTGGCTCGCGGCGCGACTCTTACCAAGAAGACTAGAGGAAAGGAGTACGAATGCAGTATCTAAAAAACGTCCATGGAAATCCTGATGAGAAAGGTGGCGCTGCTTCCCTACCGAACCGAATTGTAGTCAGTAACAAACCAGTGCCGTACAATATGCAGAAAACACCCTTCGCTACTCCACATGGAGCGATAATTTGATCACATTAATTGTAAAACCAGTGCCGTACGATATGCAAAAAGCACCCTTTGCTTCTTCATATGGAACGGTAATTTGATCAAATTAATTGTGAAGCCAGTTGGTGAAGGAAATTTCTATATATTATTAGGTGCGCAACTAAGTTCCCGCTGTTTTTCAAGAGATGGCTCGACTAGTAAGTATTGGTCGATTGGGACATAACCAAAACGTCATGAACCAAGCTTAGACATGTGGTAAACAAACCGCTTTGACACATTAGTGATTTTGTTTTTGCGTTGTATACTTTTGGTTGTGTGAAAATCTCTGATTTTGTGCCAAATAATCGTCATTTGCGGGAAGTGTTGCTTTTCTTCTTTCATTCGAAGAAAACGGCGGCTGAAGCGCATCAAGAACTCTAAAAAGTTTACGAAGATGCTGCTCTAAGTGAAACAACGTGCCGTGATTGGTTCCGTCGCTTCAAAGACGGTGATTTCGATGTTGACGACCGTTCACGCGCAAGACTGCATGGCGCCATGCAGTCTGCGAGCGCGCGAGTCGGGCATTAGGCCACCGAGATTGAGAGCGACTCGATGTAACGGAGTCTTTAGCCGGAACGGAGTACGCCAAATCGCCCGCCTCGCGGTCAGTCGAGGCTTCGATTGGAGTAGTAGTCGAATACCGTCTGTGATAACGCGAGTCACGCGTAACACGAAATTACTGTATATAATATTCTCAATCTATATTGTTAAATTGTTTATAGTGTGCCATACCTATTTGTTACCCCAGAATAAATAATACTTTATTGTGTGTGCCGCAACAGTACGCCGAGAGTCGGATTTACTCCTCTGATCCCCCCCCCCCCCCCGCCCCTGACCAGTGCCAACGCGGACCATTAGGACACGAACGTGGCAACAAGTGAGTGAGGGGAAAGAATACAAAAAAAGAGGGAAATTTAACGTCTAACACTCGTAAAACTTTTGTTGTGGTTCAGAATTGTTATCAATTTTCTTGTGTCTATAAATGAATTTTGTTAGTTACTGCTTCCGCAACAAAAAACAAACCATATTGACTTACTTTCTGTATTTCGTTATTATTATTTATCTGTACAGCGTGATAAATGGTAAAAGTTTTGTCTGGATATAAATGTCTCATGAATTTTCTTGTATCTAGAAATAAATCTTGTTTGTTACTGTTTTCGCAACGAAAAAAAAAACATATTGACTTAATTTCTGTATTTCGCAATTATTCTTTGTTTGCACAGCGTATCATAATGTGTGATAATTTGTAGATGTTTTGTCTAGATTCAAAATTCTTATCAATTTTGAGAGCGATAAACTATTATCTCGTCATGAGAGGACCCTGTCTAGCGCGATCGGTCAACGAAAATAATAATGCAAAAAAAATTAAAACGAAAGACAATAGGGAAAAATAAAAACGATAAGATCGATTTATCTGTACAGTGTATCCTAACATGTGAATATGATGTGTGATAATCTGTAAAAGTTTTGTCTGGATTCAAAATTTTAATGAATTTTCTTATGTCTATAACTGAATTTTGTTTGGTACTGCTTCCGCAACGAAAAAAAAACAAACATATTGACTAAATTTCCGCATTTCGTTATTATTCTCCAGAACAATCTATATTACCTATATGAGAATTCTATCTATGTATTAGGTGCGCAACTAAGTTCTCGTTGTTTTTTTTTAATGAACATGCCACTTGATTGTGAAAATTCACAATCAAGTGATTTTCGTCTTTTGAGGCTATCCACGAATCAAGCCATTTCGAGATGTCTTCATCTGAGCGGATCTGCTGATTAGCCAGACCATGTGCCATCGAACGGAACAAGTCATAATCGGACGGCGCAATATCTGGGGAATATGGCGGGTGGGGTAGGGCTTCCCATTTGAGCGTTTCTAAGTAGGTTTTAACGGGTTTGGCAACGTGAGACCGAGCATTGTCATGCTGTAAAATTACTTTCTTGTGCCTCTGCTCGTATTGTGGCCGCTTTTCGCGCAGTGCTCGGCTCAATCGCATCAATTGAGTTCGATACCGTTCCCCGGTGATGGTTTCTTTCGGTTTCAACAGCTCATAATAAATAACACCGCCCTGGTCCCACCAAATACACAGCAAAACCTTCGCAGCGTGAATATTCGGCCGAGCCGACGACGTAGAAGTATGACCGGGCAGTCCCCAAGATTTTGTTCTCTTTGGTTGCTGTAATGAATCCATTTTTCATCACGCGTAACGATGCGATGAAAAAACCCTTCCTATTTTGCCGCTGGAGCAGTTGTTCACAGGCGAAAAAACGACGCTCAACGTCTCTCGGCTTCAAATCATAAGGAACCCAAGTTCCTTGTTTTTGAATCATTCCCAACGCATGCAATCGCTTGGAAATGGCTTGGCGGGTAACTCTTAATGCTGAAACAAGCTCTTTTTAGGAGTATAGCTATGAGAGTTCTAACGCAGGTCCTCTGAGGGGGGGGGGTGCGGACCGGGGGTTAACGCGGTGAGGGTTATGACGTCATGCGGGGAGAGGCACTCGGCGGAGAGGCTGTCGTCACGCGGAGAGGGGGAAATCGTTGGAGTTGAGGAGAGGGGTATATATCGATTATCGATTAATTGATCATCGATTATTGATCTTTATATATTTAAAATTTAATGTTGATTTATTTTTGTCTTATATTGTTTACTTCATGGATTTAATTATTTAGCGACTCTCGCCAGAGAGCCAAGTTGGTTGACCCGTATCGCTGAGAGAAGGGATCGGATTACACGTATTCATGAGAGAGAGAGAGCGAGAATGTGAGATCGAGCGACCGCATCGAATGCATGTGAGATAGAGCGAGATATACATTTAACTTTAGACATTCAAGGACTAAAGCGGTTGGGTTTTTTTTGGGTGAAATCCCAAACAAACCCACGAACGTCTTCGAACATCTATTGAACGTCTCCGAACAACTATTGAACGCTTTCGAACGTCTCTTGAACGTCTCCGAACGTGTCACGAACGTTTCCGAACGTCTCACGAACGTCTCTTGAACGTCCCCGAACGTCTCACGAACGTCTCCGAACGTCTCCGAACGTCTCCGAACGTCTCACGAACGTCTCCGAACGTCTCTTGAACGTCTCACGAACGTCTCCGAACGTCTCCGAACGTCTCACGAACGTCTCACGATCGTCTCATGAACGTCTCACGAACGTCTCTTGAACGTTCGAGAGCAATATTTTATACAACTGTGTAATCTCATAACAGATAATGTAACAAAGAAAGGGGTGAGGAGAATAATAAAATCACATAATGTCACATTTCGTTTATTTGCATGAATCTTTATGATTCGTCCACCAATTAACCATTTTAAATACATTTTGTAATGTACAATCTTTTCCATGCTTTTCGCATCGTAGAGTATAGCTTAAATAAATTTCTACATAGTCAAATACGTAAAACGTCGAAAACGGTGGTGAGACGGCTGTTCCACTCAACGATGCTGCACCAACGACTTTGCTCTTTTCCACCATACTCAAAGACGATGGAACTTAACGCTGTTGTATTTTCCACAACTGCATGTAGAGTTGACTATTACGCGCCGTTGCAGCATACTCTCGATGATACGGACAGTCTATCGACGATGGTGTTCCAACGAATTTCGTCTTTTCCACCATGTGCGTGCTCAGACTTAGAAAAAGTATATGCTGTTGTATTTTCCACCTTTGTATGTCATCCAGAGATTATGATCACGTGCCGCTTGCCGCATTCGCTCGAACATTTCCAAATCTTCATCGAAGGCCTTTACAAGTTGCGCTGGTAAGAAGACAGCGAACTCATCCGCTATCTAGCATTTCCCAAACTTGGTTTGCACGGCCCTCATGTCAGAGATTCGATGATCCGAGTGAACGCGGAGTTCTGACAGCTTCTTCGTTGGAAGGAATTCCGCCATCACGCTGACTTTGTTGATACTCGAGAGATCCATTTCCTCCGCACTTTCAAAGTTCTTTTTGGAGAGATGTTGATGTCGCGATGGAATACTGCAGTCTGAGCTTGGACTATGGAATTATAAGCTCCCTCATAACCCTCCCACTTAAATTTTCAAACTTCTCCCCACTTTTCTAATCATGAAAAACAGGTTCAAACACTTTCGAAGAACCTCGTACGTGGAGAATTTCCCCCGACATTTTTTCACACTCCCAAAAAACGGGTTCAAACACGTTGAGGTGGGGGGCCATCGATGTGATCTTTCATCTGTGGTGTATTATAATGCTCCATGCATGGAAGATATGATATCACTTCACTATCGTTCCGATGATGTTCTGGCAAACGATCCCACAATAAGCCAATATATTCACCCCAATATTTTAGGAGCAAGACCTTTGGAACCTGTTCGAGCTCGTTTTTTGTCAAGTCCAGGGGGTGCTTGGGCGGATGCACTGCGTACATACTCGCACATCTGAACATCTCGACGTTATATTTCGAAATGAAAACGAGTCCTCGATACATCGAAACATTTTTTTTCCCGAGTGCAGCTGTGCTTCAGTGGCCCATCTGGGGTCAAAAACCCTTTGACGATAGATCTCTAAAGTTTATAGTTTTTCTAAGAAATCATTTTAAAGATTTCGGTAACGAAACCAAGCGCATCGCACCTGCATCACTTAAATAAACAGCTTTGAAAAGCCGTCCCTTTCATGTATCGCTTCAAATTAACGAAATGTTTCTACCCATATATGGCCATTACACGTACACATCGTGTGTGTTAGTTTTATTTTCACACAGACTAAATAGTGTAGAAAGAAAAACATTGCATCGATGCTAATCTTTTTTTATGTCTATGATAAATTAGGAGATTTATGGGTTTTCAACGTTCATTCACCACTACCTGACCCCCGCCCCCACAAAACACTCGTCGACAGCGGCTTCCCCCTCCCGATGAAGTTCGTTATGAGCTCGATGGTGTGGAGATTGATCGCAATCGAAACGTTGGAATAACAACCACGATTAAAAACTACATCTCTCTAAGTCTTGAGAGGAGTCATGCTTTGAAAAATGCTGCGTGGGATGTAACACATAATAATGGGGGAACATACTTCAATTTTTGTGTACCTCTCAACATATTGCTAGGATTCTGCGAAGATTACAAGCGCGTTGTTATCAATGCTCGTCATGAGCTAATTCTGATACGTTCACGCAATGATAACAATTGCGTATTCGGTCAGCATCCATTAGTAGAGGTAGAAGTTGAATTGCTCAAGATACAATGGCGTATGTCTCACGTAATATTAAACGAGATAACTAAATTGTCATTACTTCGAACATTGGAAAGTGGGCGATACTTGAATATGAGCTTTCGCTCCTGATATCTATACGAGTATCCACTGCTTCAAAGCACAACGAAACATTCATGGACTGTAAGAGCTGCCTCCCAGCTAGAGAAACCAAGATATGTAATATTTGCGCTACAGACTGGCAAAAAAATCTATGGCAAAGGGCATTACATTATTCGACGACTGCAAACTCGCTAATGTTAAACTTTATCTCGGCTCGGAATCCTATCCGTACGATGATTTGAATTTGGACTTTGACAAAAACAGATTCGCCATTTTGTTCAATATGTACTCTCGATTTCGTAAATCTTATTACGGCTGTAATAGTGATAATTCTTTGTTCACTATCGCAGAGTTTCAATATAACGGCCCTCTCACGGTTATCGATTGCTCGCGCCAGAACGAGTCTGTGAAAAATGCTACCGTGGACGTGCGAATAGAGTTTGAATGTAAGGAAGATTTGCCACCAAATACTACTGCCTATTGTTTGATCTTGCACGATCGCGTTGTTGAATATTGTCCATTGACAAACATGGTTCGTGAAATTGTATAGATCAGCAATTAACCCCCGCTCAATGAATAAATATTTTAAATACGAGTTTCTTAAATATTGACGTCAATCATCAATTGATCTTGCTATCGACTTGATCGAGCCAATACATCTTCGTTTTGTCTGTACCTACATTTGTCGATCTACAAGGGTTCATTGTTGGGAGAAACTTTGTCGTGAAGGAAGTAGCGATTCTGAGAGCGGCATGTGTACTCTCTCATTACATTTTCGCGAGTATCATACCATGGAGACTTCTCACAAAATCTGAGAGATACGAAGCGTCATGGCTGATTCGGAATCACCATGGTCTAAAGTGGGCATATGGAAACGTTCCATATAGCATGCCTCAAGGTTTAATAACGGCTGCAGTTGTGGGCCCAACGGAAGACGATATGTATCCTATCGTATATGTTGACGGCCATGAAAAGCGAGAATGGCTAGCTGATATATTAAATATGAAAAATGATCTAGTTATTGAAACGTTGGACGTGGACTTTGGCGATATGGATACCTTAAGTAAATTAGGCGTAAGCTATACTCTATGATGCGAAAAGCATGAAAAAAATTGTGCATTGCAAAATGTATTTAAAATGGTTAATTGGTGGACGAATCATAAAGATTCATGCAAATAAACGAAATGTGACATTATGTGATTTTATTATTCTCCTCACCCCTTTCTTTGTTACATTATCTGTTATGAGATTACACAGTTGTATAAAATATTGCTCTCGAACGTTCCAGAGACGTTCGTGAGAATTTCATGAGACGATCGTGAGACGTTCGGAGACGTTCGGAGACGTTCGTGAGACGTTCGAAGACGTTCGAGAGACGTTCGTGAGACGTCCGTAAGACGTTCGGAGACGTTCGTGGGACGTTCGGGGACGTTCAAGAGACGTTCGTGAGACGTTCAAGAGACGTTGATGAGACGTTCGTGAGACGTTCGGAGACGTCCGAGAGACGTTCGAGAGACGTTCATGAGGTGTTCGAAGACGTTCAGAGACGTTCGTGAGACGCTCGAAGACGTTCGGAGACGTTCGTGAGACATTCGGAGACGTTCATGAGACATTCGGAGACGTTCAAGAGACGTTCGTGAGACGTTCGGAGACGTTCATGAGACATTCGGAGACGTTCAAGAAACGTTCGTGAGACGTTCATGAAACATTCGGAGACGTTCAAGAGACGTTTGGAGACGTTCGTGAGACGTTCGGAGACGTTCGTGAGACGTTCAAGAGACGTTGGTGAGACGTTCGGAGACATTCGGAGACGTTCGAGAGACGTTCGTGAGACGTTCGTGAGACGCTCGAAGACGTTCGGAGACGTTCGTGAGACGTTCATGAAACATTCGGAGACGTTCAAGAGACGTTCGGAGATGTTCATGAGACATTCGGAGACGTTCGTGAGACGTTCGGAGACGTTCGGAGACTTTCGAGAGACGTTCGGAGACGTTCGGTGACGTTCAAGAGACGTTCGAAAGCGTTCAAGAGACGTTCGGAGACGTTCAAGAGACGTTCGAAAGCGTCCAATAGTTGTTCGAAGACGTTTAATAGATGTTCGAAGACGTTTGTGGGTTTGTTTGGGATTTCACCCAAAAAAAACCCAACTGCTTTAGGCGTTGAATGTCTAAAATTAAATGTATATCTCGCTCTATCTCACATGCATGCGATGCGGTCGCTCCATCTCACATTCTCGCTCTCTCTCTCTCTCTCTCATGCATACGTGTAATCCGATCCCTTCTCTCAGCGTCACGGGTCAACCAACTTGGCTCTCTGGCGAGAGTCGCTGAATAATAAAATCCATGAAGTAAACAATATAAGACAAAAATAAATCAACATTAAATTTTAAATATATAAAGATCAATAATCGATGATCAATTAATCGATAATCGATATATAACCCACTCCTCCGCTCCAACGATTTCCCCCTCCCCGCGTGACGACAGCCTCACCGCTGAGTGCCCCTCCCCGCGTGATGTCATACCCTTCCCCGCGTGAACCCCCCACCCCCCTCAGAGGACCAGCATTAGAACTCTCATACCTATACTACTCTTTTTGCGTTTGGCACAGATCCTCATCGAGCAATGCCTCCAATTCAGCGTCTTCGAAGGTTTTTGGCCTTCCTTCACGTGAACGGTCGTCAACATCGAAATCACCGTATTTGAAGCGACGGAACCAATCACGGCACGTTGTTTCACTTAGAGCAGCATCTTCGTAAACTTTTTGGATCTCTCATGCGCTTCAGCCGCCGTTTTCTTCGAATGAAAGAAGAAAAGCAACACTTCCCGCAAATGACGATTATTTGGCACAAAATCAGAGATTTTCACACAACCAAAAGTATACAACGCAAAAACAAAATCACTAATGTGTCAAAGCGGTTTGTTTACCATATGTCTAACAAGGAAACGTTGCGAGGTCGATGTCTCCGATTTCGATGAAATTTGGCATGCTTGTAGAATGAGTAAAAATAGGCGACACGTATTTTTTTATATCGGCGGAACCCGATTTTTAAGGGTTGAAAAGCACCCTCGAAAATTGGGGTGCTTTTCGTTTTTCGTCGATAACGTTTTAATGGTACGAGATATGAAAAAACTTCAAATTGCAACAATGTTTATTTTTTCATGTCCTATACATTGGACATGAGAACGATGCAGATAGCAACAAATTTCATATTGTTTATTGCAAAAATGCAATTTTTTCAACCGTATCTCCGAGAATTTTAATCGATTGGGATGTAAATTTGCATACATGTAGAGAATCGAAAAGTGCGGATACGGATTTTTTCTTTTTCCGATATCTCACAATTAAGGGGTTGAAACTGCCCGTCGATTTTTTTGCCGAGAGCATCGTATTATCAGCTAGCCTTTTGGCATTTCGGTCTAAATTCACGTCAATATATGTTCATGTTATGACGATATTGCATATTTGTAACATTCCAGCCCCTCCCCCCAACGGCCCCCCTCTCGAAAGGCAAACGTTCAAAGTTCTTACCGTGCGGCATGGACGGAAATTTGTAGAAATAAAAATGGGTTACAAAGAAAGTACAATCAGGCAAAATAGTCGATACACATTTTCTCGTTTTCGAAATAAAAATAAAGTTCGAAGGGAAAAATGTTGTATTCTTCGACTACTCGACATTCATGATGATAATGATGAGTACAACAACGAATGGCGTGTTGTTTATTGCAATAATTCGTGAATTACTGGTGAAAAATCACTCTTCAGTTTCCCACTCACATGGGCAAAGGCAAGGCTCGCAATCACGGACTGACTTCGTGCTTCGGAAAGCAACTCGATTACAACTGCATATTTACGAAGAAATTCCACTCCGCTCACCGAATCGAAGGCATTATCTACAGAGATTACAGCGTTTTTGGGTTGCCGCTGCAACTCATAAACAGAATGATGCAAACATCTTTATCAGCTTATAACGCAGCATAATTTAACCTTTATCTTTAACTTTAATTTCATAAACAGCGGAACCAATGACCGAAAAAAATTAATCTGGGCAAAGAGCGACTACGGTGCAAAGAGCTACTCTCATGATAACCTTGAAATCGCCTTATTAAAGATTAATAGCAGTTCTGGTAATAGCGTGTGTCGTCGTTATTTTTTCGTGTGTATTTATCAATTGGGTTTCAAGTCATATAAATTCACCAACGATCATTATTGCTGCAGTTACGACGGAGAAGCCAGCCATATATTTTGAGTTCGAAATACAAACAAAAATGTACGTTAATCCGGTGAATGTTATTCAACTTCTATCCATGGCGATAAGTGCTATGAAATTGCCTCGCACTCCAATAATCGAACAGGAAAAACAGTTCAGTAAGGATCTAGAAAACATGATCATTGAAGCGATGGGTCAACCTATGAAAATGGAAGTCGAAACTGGATTGGATTTTCTGTCACCAAATGAAATTCATGAAGCAGCCGCAATAGAAGACAGTGAAGGAGATTGGCACGGACAACGATACCTAGATCCAAAAATTGATGAAAATGTATATACCCAAGATATAGAAGAATTGAGTTACGAATACAAGACAAGAGCTGTAGATTACTGGAGATCCGGGGCAAATGGGAATAGAAAGTTGTCATCTGTTCAAACAAAATTCAAAAAGGTGAAATCAGAGCCGCAGTTGTGATGGTAGGCCCATAGTATAAATATGGGTAGCACCTACAAAGAAAAGTTAACAAACATAGCTCACTACACGTTAAACAATTTTAATGATGCTTTGGACAAAATGCTGCCTGTCCATGATATAGATCATCGACGATGGGCCTTACGTGCACGAGAAATTGTAGAAATACCAGCCGTAAATTTCCAAGCATCCGCTTCTTGGCTCAGGACATTCAAAAACCAACATGGAATTGTGTCACGGAAGATTACTAAATATGTAACAAAACAACAATTATTAAACAATGATACACTTCAAAACAAAGCTATCGAATTTATAGAAATTGTGAAAGTCAACATAGCCAACATTGGGGCTGATAACACATTTAATTCTGATCAGAGTGGATTCAATTTAGAGCTACATCCAGGCCGCACATTGGCGAAAGAAGGGCAGAAATCCGTTAAGACAGTCGTGCAATCGAGAACATCAACAACACTCAGTTATACTATACAGCCTTTGGTTTCTACGAGTGGCAAGCTTTTGGCACCTATGTTGATCGTTTTAAACGAACCTACTGGCAAATTTGGTCCTTGAGTGAAACAAACTATGTTCAGAGCCGAAAATGTATTTCTATTGGCTTCCAAATCTGGAAAATTGACGACTAATCATTTCAAGCAATGGTTCGAAGAAGTATAGATTCCCAATGCGGGTCCAAAATTGGTAATACTTCTGAATTCTTGGAGCGGTCATTGTCCAACTGCATTTAAAGAAATGGATATGCAAAGGAAAAATATTAAAGTTTTAACCACTCCAGCAGGTAAATATATTGCACCAGTTTCATTAGTTCTGTAGACAATTCAGTCCATATGCTAATTAGTAATTCCTGCAGATACGACTGGAATGATACAGCCCCTTGATGTTTATGGCTTCCGTGTATGGAAAAACTCCGTCAAACACTTTTCTGACGCAGAAATATTATGACAATTACGACGTCAATCTGCATTTGAGAGACAATATTGTTAAATTACAATCTCTTACACACAACCAGTTTTCTTCTCCACGGTTTACAAACCTTTTCAAATATGCGTGGTACAAAAGCGGGTACGAAGAAGAAAGACCACCAAACTTCGGAAATCCGGTAGAATTTTGCTTTTTACAAAATGTACGGACATGCGATATATGCGGCGAAGCAGCTATTATCACTTGTGCGTGGTGTAAGAAATCTCTTTGATTCAAACACTTTTATTATGATTATCATTATTGTAATAAGTATAATCCATAAAAAACATAGAGTTGAAACATTTCCTAAATGAGTAAGCGTGAAAACACTTTTCCGATTGTGTTGTAATCTTCAAAGGCAGTACGTGGCGGGGAAGAATTTCTTCGTAAATATACAATTGTAATACAGTTGCTTCCCGAAGTACGAAGTCAGTCCGTGATTGCGATCCTTGCCTCTGCCCATATTAGTGGAAAACTGAAGATTGGTTTTTCACGAGTAATTCACGAATTATTGCAATAAACAACACGCCATTTATTGCGGTACTCATCATTATCATCATGAACGTCTAGTAGTCGAAGAATACAACATTTTTTCCTTTCGAACTTTGTTTTTATTTTGGCCCGTTCACGAGCTATAGAAAGAACGAAGTTTTTAAGGGTGTTTCGACCCCTTGAGAGTGTCGTTCTGCCAAAACGAGAAAATGTGTATCAACTATTTTGACTGATTGTACTTTCTTTGTAACCCATTTTTATTTCTACAAATTTTCGTCCACGCCGCAGGGTAAGACCTTTGAACGTTTGCCTTTCGAGAGGGGGACCGTTGGGGGAGGGGCTGGAATGTTACAAATATGCAATTGTGTCATAACACGAACATATATTGACGTGAATTTAGACCGAAATGCCAAAAGGCTAGCTGATAATACGATGCTCTCGGCAAAAAAATCGACGGGCAGTTTCAACCCCTTAATTGTGAGATATCGGAAAAAGAAAAAATCCGTATCCTCACTTTTTCATTCTCTATATGTATGCAAATTTATATCCCAATCGATAAAAAATTCTCGGACATACGGTTGAAAAAATTGCATTTTTGCAATAAACAATATGAAATTTGTTGCTATCTGCATCGTTCTCATCTCGAATGTATAGTACACGAAAAAATAAACATTGTTACAATTTGAAGTTTTTTCGTATCTCGTACCGTTAAAACGTTATCGACAAAAAAAACGAAAAACACCCCAATTTTCGAGGGTGCTTTTCAACCCTTAAAAATCGGGTTCGGCGATATAAAAAAATATGTGTCGCCTATTTTTACCTATTCTACAAGCATGCCAAATTTTATCGAAATCGGAGACATCGACCTCGCAACGTTTCCTTGTAAGACGCCGTGAAGCGTCGGTTAGTGCAGTTTGGCTGTGGCAGTTGCGAAGCGTACTATATTTTCTCTTGCGAGTCGCACGTAGCTGATTTTTTGAAAATAATTTTCAAAATGTTAAAGAAAGGAAGTAGAGACTCGTTATGATCGACCTAAAAAGCGAAAATTCGCAGGCAACCGACACACTTTTGAACAAGACAAGTCGTTTACATCGGCGTCAGCGAAGAAACTTCGTCAAAATAAAAATTTTGAAGTGAACGTTGAACAGACTGTTTTGTATTGTATTTTGAATTTTGTGAGTGTATTTTCAACCATTTCTTCGGCTGTTAATTGTAAAGAGTGCAAAAGTACGGTGACTTTCCATCAACGTGATATACGAGGATTGGGCTTTAAAATTTCTATAGCGTGCAAGTGTGAGAAAGAAAACGAAATAGATTCATGCCCAAAAATCGGTAAAGCCTACGAAATAAATAAATCGTCGACCGTTTTTGATACAGTGTTGTCGATTGCGGTTAATCAAGAAAAGGAAGTCCTTCAAGAACAAGGAAAAGCAGAAAATGAATTCACGGTATCTGGAGATGGCACATGGAAAAAAGAGGATTTTCATCTTTATTCGGAGTTTCAACTTTAATTATCAAGTACACCGGTAAAGTGGTTGATGCGTGTGTAATGAGTAGTTTTTGTGCTGGATGCAATTTGTGGAAAAATAAAAAAAAATAGTGATCCAGTTGGATACGCAGGATGGCTCGCTAATCATGAAGAAAATTGTACCCGAAATCATACTGGAAGTTCTGGGAAGATGGAAATAGATGCAGTTGTGAAAATGATTTCTCGTTCAGTAGATAAACATCAAGTTCGATATACGACATACATAGGAGATAGTGACAGCAAGACATTCAACGGTATTTTGAAGGCAGAACCATATGGAGAAGATGTTGTTGGTGTAAAAAAAGAGTGTGTTGGACACGTTGAAAAGAGGATGGGGACTCGACTCCAAAATGCAAAAAATCTAATAAAGGCATTGGTGGGAAAGGTGCAGGAAAACTCACTGATAAATTGATTGGTGAGATGACAACGTATTATGGATTAGCTATTCGGAGACATCCAGATTCTATCGAGGAAATGAGAAAGGAAATTTGGGCAACATTCTTTCACAAGATTTCCACACACAGCAATCCACAGCATCAAAATTGTCCTGCAGGCGAATCTAGTTGGTGCAAATGGAGCAGAGCTGAGTTTCTCAGAGAGGCTGAGCAATTCAAACACAATAAACCGCCTCTTTCTGAAGCAGTTCAAAAAGTTATAAAGCCAATTTATGAGGATTTATCCAAAGAAGGATTGTTAAGCAGATGCCTGGGAGCGGAAACTCAAAATAATAACGAGTCGCTCAATTCGTTAATCTGGACTTTTGCTCCGAAGCACCTCCATTCTGGGCCAAAAGTGGTTGAAATCGCCACGTTTCTCGCTGTCATAATCTTCAACGAAGGATTCAAATCTATCCTGAAGACCTTGGAAACCATGGGAGTGAAAATCGGCCCACAAGCTAAAGGATATGTTCAACAGCGTGATAGCTCTCGGATCGAACGTTCAGAACGGCACACGAGTGATGTTGTAAAACAGGCCCGAATCGCGAAAAGGGAAGACGGAGCAGCTCTGCGTGACTTCCAAGAAGAAGAGGAAGGCCTATTGTATGGTCCAGGCATAGCAGATTGACGGTGAGATGAAATTTTTAGCATAAATCACATGCGCGAACTTTCAAACGCGTTTTTCTCGAAACACCATTTTTCGAAACGGTGACCACGATATTTCAGAAACTACTGCACCGATCTTGTTCAAATTTATACAGCATCTTTAATATGTTATAAGCCAGCGATTGAACTAGGATTATCATGATTGCTTCGATAGTTTTTTTTGTACAAGCGAAAAACTTAAGAAAAAATGAGTAAAAAATAGAATGTAATTTTCAAAAGTGTATAAAAAAGTCAATTTTTGTAATTTAGAATTCACTCTAGTTCAATCGCTAGTCTTAAATATGAAGATTAAAATGCCGTTTGGTTTTTTGATTTCAGATAAGCAGAACAGCCGCAATCTTGGTCACCGTCAAGCACCTCTTTTACTTGATGTCTTCCTGTCGGCCACTATAACTTTTATTCTATTATATATTTTGACTTCAAAAAATTTGTAAAGCTTATTTAAATGTTAATAAAGATTATGCAAAAACAATGAGATTGATTATTTCGATGCTTTGCCCGTAAAAAATTATTAAAAAAGCCGAGAAACTAGAGGACTGCCTTAAATGTATTCGAATCATTTGTTGGTCAGGTTTGATGAAAACGTCAAGTGGCGCAAAAAAGCAAAGCGGGCAAGGCAAAGCGAGCATGTACCCGATATGCCCAGTATAAAGGATGGTTATGTGAAATAAAATTTCTACTTTATTTAAATAATTTCCCTATTTATTTATCTCTATTGTAGGAAGTGGAGCACGTGCCCGCTATGCACTAATGACAGATGACTATGTAAAATTAAGATGATAATAGAAGGTAGAAGATGACTATGTGACTTTATTTTAATAATTTTCCCATTTATTTATCTATGTAGGAACTGACTGAAACGCTATTATTTATTGCAACTATGTTTTTCACATGTTTGAGAGTAGTATTGTTACCTTCTTTTAACAATGTCCACTATTATTTTCAGATGGTAAATAAATGTAAAAAAAAGACACAACAAGCTTCTTGGGGTGAGAGCGTAAAGAAGGATTTGAAAACTAAGGAAAAGCCAAAAAGGTCAAAAAAAAGGAACACACTACAGACAAGGAAAATGACGTGTCCATTATATGTAATGAACCATACAAAGATCCTCCCGCCGAAGACTGGATTTAATGCAATGACTCTTAAATGTGGGCTCATGATGCATGCACTGCTTGCCCTAGTATTCGATCATTTTACTGTGATAATTGCCAAAAAAATAAGTTTGACTGACTGTTAAGAAGACACGTTAAGTTTTTGTTATTTTATTATAATAATAATGATTTGTCTGCAATCAAATATGTGGGTAAATTCATAGTAAGAAACATTTTCATGAACATTAATGGGACATGTTTTTGTACGGATGTGATGCAAACTCCCTGCGATTGTAAAAAAATCCGCTTTTATATGTTGCGCAAGATGTCGCAAAAATTATTACTCTGTTTATTTCTACGATAATTACCACTGCGGTTTTTGTATATAATTGTTATATGAATAAAAATTGAATTTTTCATAATCGACTTTGTTATTCTCATTAAAAACCCAATGTTCCTCCTCATATGCTTTACAATGAAAATTTTTAAAAACCCACGGGTATGAATTGTTTTATTGGAAAAAAAAGAAAATAATTTGAAAAAGATGACAATTTTTTTTAAATAATGTAAGGATGAGAAACCTTTTGAATAATTGTTGGGATAACAAAAAAAAAAGAAAAAAAATAGATCCGAAGGAGGAATCGAACTCGAGACCTCCAGCGCAAAAGACCGAGCCCTAACCGTCTAGACTAGACGGCGGCTCGACAATTATTTGACGTTTTAAACTCATAAGGCGCCTAAGAAACTTTGAATCGATTTTTCTCGGAATTTTTCGAGTAGTGCGTCCTACTTTAACCACGTAAGGTGCTAGGAATCCTCTTACACCACAAAAAAATTCGGCCAAATCCCCGACCCCACGGTCGTGCCGTCTCCTTGTTAGAGTGCCCACTTTAGACCCCTCTCTCCTACCACTAAATTCTCAGTTCGTTTATCGGCTCAATTGCACCCTAACACAAACTCTAAACGCCGCCTGCATTTTATTCTACCGATCTCAACTTGAATTTCGTTCTTTTATGGAAAAGCTAAAAGTTTTCCCTGACAAGGGAAAAATTTCCTGCGCAGAAGAGCTTTACAGAGATATACCCATTTAACAAATATAAAAATTCCTTTTGATATTAACTGGATGCGTCTATTTGATTTTTTATATGAATTAACTAGATTTTTCGTTAAATCAAATTTTTCCTATTGCATCCCGTTATAGAAATTATTGATTTTTGAATATATTTATTTATTTCTACAATTGCAAGCACAGAAAAATTTATTCGAATCGAATCTTAATTTATTTAAGTATATATTTAATATCCAACAAGAATAGCTGTTGGATAAATTAAGCGATTTTTAAAACTAAGAAATAATTAGTAGGTATATTTTAATTGTATATTTAAGTATACAAAACGATTTTTTTTTCATTCATTGATTGGTACACTGGCAAAGCAGTAGCAGAGTGTTACAGCAAGGCTGCAGCGGGAGTTGCGCATCGGCGTACAGTCTAGCTTCCCGTAGAACTTCCCTTACCTCCCGGTAACTTTCCTTGCAAAAAAAATCACTTACTCATTCAGTTAGAACATGTATCGTTTCTATTTGACAGTAAGTGAAATAAATAAAATGCAAATTTACAAGAAAGGTACGCATTTACAAAGAAAAATCAATATTTTACGCAAAATTTCTGTAAAATTTGAATTAAAAAAGTAGTTTTTTTCTAATTTTTCAACAACAATTCTTGTCAAGTAAAATGTAGCCATATTGTCAATAATTCTACCAAGTTTCAACTCAATCGACTTAATATATTTTGAGTAATCCTGCACACCAATTCCGAAAATGCAATTTTGAGAACAACGCGTTTGAAGTTTACCTAGAATTTGAATTGAATTGCACTAGGTAGGTACTTGTGGTAACGAATTACTTAAGTAAAATGTTACAAAGTAATTCAATTATTAATTGCAGTAGTAATTGTAATTGTTAGTTGTTAATTTAATTACTTTTTGCCCATCTCTGCGTGCCTCTCTGTGCTCTCGCTTCTATCGGCGGCACGCGCTCCGAATCCGAGTGGTGAGGCACAGCGTTGACGGCCTGTAACGATTGAAGTGTTTTGAATTTCGCTTTGAAACTTTGGGAAAATATTCTACATATATGGTTCTATCGTTTAACGAGAAAAAAAAGAAATCAATTTTTTATCGTTCCAACTGTATATCCCGATTTTATTTTCCCTTGAAATATTTTTCTCTCTAGCTTCTAGCTCTAGCCAGCCAATGAATAGGGTAAAAGCCGGATAGTTGCCCCAGGGAGATACTTGCCCCGGTTTTGAATACACTATGTTAGGGATGTTGGGTTGGGTTGTGATTGGAAGGGCCCCTCCTGCAGGTCTCGGTGCCATGTAAGCCTTCGAAGTAGGTGCACGCATTTTGTCCGTGTGAGCAAAAATCTTCCGCGACACAAGTTTGACGGGTGTCGAAATTATATTGGTATGTAATTTCGATTGAATATCTTTATTACTGATTGTTGTTTCAGTCAACTTTTTGTTTCTCAGCACGCATTAGAGTTTAAGTTACTCTGTTTACTAGGTTTTATTGTCGAATAGTTTTTATTTATTTCGCAAATAACAAGGGCAAGTATCGGTATCAAAAAGGATAGTCGTCCCATTTACTTTGGCGGATGGTCGCCCTAGGGCAACTATCCGCAACTATAAATTTTTTAGCGAGCAAAGGCAGATTTTGTTCTTTTGGTGAATTTTTCCAACTTGTTGTGACTATAATTTGTCAAAACTATCAAGTACCAGGCGTTTCTGGAGAGCCTGCGTTACGAGACCGCGTACAGGAATGTGAGTCTGATCGAGGTTTTGCACTAAATCAACAGAACAAAGTGCCTCGACTAGGCGATCAAGTCCCAAACGATGCTGATAAAAACAAATTAGAAACTGTCTTAAATGAGGCTGAGCAGAATAGCGTGAACCAAGATCACACGCCACCTAGACCGTCTTCAAGCCTTTTGATTCTTTCTGAAGACTGTTTAGCCCTAGGATATGGCGACATTGAAAATTACATCTTTCATTGTACTGAGCTATCGAAGAGAAAATAAAGAAAACAACCGAAATAACGGAAACTAAAATTAGGGCAGCGAAAAAAAAGATTGCAAGACAGTAAAAAACAAACCAGCTGGTAGCAAGAAAAGTATTGTAAAAAAAAGAGGGCAACCGCAAAAAAAGACCAAAAAAAATATCGATATTACCAGCAGTGAAACTGAATCCGATAACACAGATTTTATTGAACTGATCAAAGGAAGCGCTTTAAGAAAGAGAAAAATACAAATTTCCAATCCTGACAGTGAAAACGAAGAAAATGTTATAGGGTCAAAAACATCTAAAGGAAAAACCACCGAAGGACTACCAATTAAAAGAAAAAAGGACGAAAAATGGATAAGAGACACTGAAAAAATATTACAGGTGAAAAACGCTAATTCCAAAATAGAAAATACAAATAAAAAGGTTTCAGTTGATGATTATTGCGCAGAATGTTTTGAGAATTATAATTTAACTACATCGAAATCAGATTGGATTCAATGTCCGATATGTCGAATGTGGTTGCATGAAACTTGCACACCATTCAAAAGCCACTGCATTAGATGTGGAAAATTTAAAACCCTGGCTTCTGGTATAATGATATAATTCTCTGAATGTCTGGTAAATTGATATAATTAATGCTTATGCCAAACCTAATTGCCATGTTGTTCTATCGTTAAGATAAATAATAATATTTTACTAATAACTTAACTGATTTAAAGTTTGGAGGCTATTTCTGTTGTATTTTCATAGTCCAAGACGTTAAAACTTAATACTATTTTATCATGATGATTAATATTGTAATTAGTACTTAATAAAGGATCTCAGTAAATAATAAAGATTGATTACTTAAATTGATATAAATTTGTTTCTATCTAATAAAATCATTGTGAGGCGTCTATCCCCGCACGAGGCAACTATCCCCCGAAGCATTTTTAACGTTAGGCTACTATCCGCCATGGTACGCAACTATCCGTTTTTTGAGAGGTCAAATAAAACAGGATTTACTCAAAATCAGTATTAATTATCATTACAAAAATAGGCCACTATAAAAGATCGAAGACCTATGTTTTAATATACATATCGCATTATTCTTAGTAAGTACATATTTTTTAACAATAGAGCTTTTTTGAAAAGTCGGGCAACTATCCGGCTTTTACCCTACTTAGTGGTCGCACATGGTTTTCAAAATTTAGAATTTCCGCCAAAAGGTAAATCTGGCATGCACTATAATTCTTGTAGCATAAAAACAAAATAAAAAGGGAAGTGTTAGAATTTCCGAATAACTTATAATAATTTGTAACAAACACAAATTAGACGAAATGTGTTATGATGTATTATTATGTATTATTATACATAGTAATACATAATATTTGTTGACACACGTACTTGACACACGTATTTTGGCGTCGCTCGTCACACAGTACATCGACGATTGGTCCGCAGTTTGACTAACGAGACCAACGGTGGGACGTATTACGATGCGCGGAAAACTGCAGCCATTTTAGTTTTACGAATTGACTGACCTATGATTTTGTTTACGGACAACAGCTTTAAAGAATTATTTTATGAGAATGAAGGTTATAATTCTTCGGTTAGAAGTGTAAAGTAAATTTGACCAATATGTTTCTAAAGAAAAAAGTATTAATTGTTTTGAAAATTTTACAAAGTGTCAAATTTATGAGTGAGAAGAGTAAAAAAATTGATGAAAATTGGAAATTCCGAAACTCTTGAGCGACCACTAAATATTCATTGGTTGGCTAGAGCTTTCGCGAGATTAATTTAAAAATTATAAAGCGTACAATTGATGGTTGAGAAGGGGGAAAATCGATTTCTTAAATGAAAATTTGGATTTTTGGAAAGCTTAAGAGACCTCTTAATATTTCTTGACCACTCGCAGCTTTTACGACATGTTTGTTTGCTTCAATTGTGAGGATGGTGAGAAAAAGGAAAAAAAAATAAAGGTCAATAATTGTGCCACCCTAATATATATAATAATTCCTCTTTCTCTCTTTCTCCGCCTCTCTATACCACAACCACCCGTTGACCAATAGCTTGGTTCAAATAATTGAGTAGGTATTTGTTGCAATAAGGACAGACCATTAATTCAATGAAATCGAAACATGTTTGTCTCGACGAAAATTCGATTTAACCTTCCTTGGTCACCGTGGGTAAATTTTATCCAGACCTAACTTTGGGTCTAAATATCTATGGGTCCTAGTTTCAATTAAAGCTCAGTCCTCCAGGAGGCGAAGGTTTGAAATGCTACTATGCCACTATTTTTCCCTAGGAGTATCATGTCTGAAGAGTGTCCTGTTCCAATTTTACATAAAAATACCGAAAATTCAGAAAGTCATGATTTTTTGAGTCAAAAGGTGTATTCTTTGACAAAATGACCTATTCACGATTTTCTTTAACACGTTGTCATTTGAATTTTGACAAACCGACTATTCACACACGTTCTGGAGTGTTCAAAGTATTTTCTAGTATTTTTTCCATCGCGGTTGGACTAATAGTTTTCAGACAGCAACCATTTGAAACTTGGCCGGGTGAATTTTACCTAGTGTGACCACTATGTTATTCTACTGAAGTGTGACCGCGGAGGGTTAATTTGAATTTAATGCAATTGAATACATTTAGTGGATTCACCTAAATAGTTTTTTGAGCCGATAAAACCGAATTATAGATTTACTAGGGATAAATAAAATATTTAGTTATAAGACGATATTAAGTAGATCTGTATTTGAATAAATAAATAATTCCAATAATGGAATGCAATAGTGTGACGGTCGAGCGGACGGTTCAACGATGCGCGAGGTGCCACTGGGCAGTTTTACAATAAGTACAAGGAATATTCTCGTTAACACGTTATACGTTTATTAGCGAGTACCAACTGTCGAGGGTGTGCACGGTATGTGGTGGGGATACTGGAAGATGGACTGACTTCTCTGAGTCCAGAGGGAAGAAGTATGACTGAAGCGGATGGGCGAAGGTGGAGGGGATGATACGAGCAAGCCCCGTGGGGCGCGTGAGACCAGTGGCAAAGAGACGAAGAGACCAGGAAGTTGCAGTCGAGGGTTTCTAGCAAAGGAGATTAGATTTAGATTAGCGTTGAGGTTTAGCTGCGGCAAACGGTTGTTAGCGATATGAAGTGTCGGATATTGGCGTGAGACTGGGTTTGGGAATAGGAGTTGTGTGGGGCCGTGACAATATGAAAAGTTTGATTTAATGAAAAATCCAGTGAATACGAACTTGAAAAATCAATAGACGCATCTAGTTAATATCAATAGAATTTGTCTGTCAGTGTACCAAATCATTGTGGTAGAACTCTAAATTAAGTATTTCATTTTATTTTGGATTTATGAAATATTGTATGCATGTAGGACACTTGGATTTGCTGTGTATATTGTAAGCAAATAAAGATTTATTCGAATCGAATCTGTATTTAATTCCCGAGCAGAAATTTTGGCAGGGATACAGCTGGATTCTGACTTGTATCCCGGGCTCCCAGTCGGGATCTAGTCCGATGTCGGATCAGATTCTAAGACTAAATGTAAGATCCGTAAACTGGATTCCATTAGGGATCCAGAACCGGATCCTTTAATGACTCTAAATAGATTCCCCATGGGATCATTGAGGAATCTTGGAAGGATCACGGGTAAATACAGGCTGAAATAAAATGGCAAAAATGGAATTATTGCATGTTAAATTTATTATAAAAATAATTAACATTTATACATTTTTGGTGAATTAAAATATCAATTTAAAAAATGAAAGGTAAGAACACCATAAAAAATGGAAAACTACGACTGGGTTATCGTTTTATGGACTACTTGGCGTCCTTTGCGTCCATCTCAGTCTTTTGCGTTGGATATGGCATTCCCTACAGCTTTTAACACAGCATCTGCGTTAATCGGAGTTCCATCCTGCTGCGTTTAGCAGTTTGTGAGCGCAGCTGTAAATAAATCGAAAAATTGTAATATATATATCTATATTTATATTATATCATAGAAACACAGCAGAAAATATTTTGAACAGCTTGAAAGACATACCTATCATGCAACTTCCGAAATTTGTTGTTTTCAGCAACACCTTTGCTTTAATTTTTTTAGCGTTGAACCTGAGCACCAAGTCCCGCATAAAAAATCTCCTTAGAATATACATTCTAACTTTCGTGAGAGCGTTTCAGTGCGCGCAGTCCCGCATACATTGTCACCGGGGTTTCTCACCGATAACTTGAACATTTTGTAATATTTTTATTACATCACTGCTGTACATAAAAATATCTATTTCAATATTGATAAGCGGGAATGAAGCGTTAATAAGTTGTTGTGACATTTAACATTTTTTGTATTTTTTAATTCTATTTAGAAATGCAGCATCGGTATTGCGAAAACTCGCGATTGTTCTGCATCTGGGTGCATTCCAACCGCTAATTTTACAATTTTTTGTTTAATATCGTCTAACGAAAAAATTATCGTTCGGCTCGAAACGGCAGAATGCAATTCCCACATTTCGAAATCCGTGGATGAAGTAGGATATTCAAATGTTTCTCCCTTTACTTTCCATATAACCCTTTTAAACTGAATATCGTTTAATAATTGAATGATAAATCAAAACAAATCAAGCGTCTTGACGCCAAGTTGTTTGATGATTTACTATGAAACTAAATTGTTTAATAATATTATTTAACGCGCTATATTTTGCTTTAAAAAAATTGTCACGATGTTGAGAATGTAAATATAGAAACAATTTGAAAAGAATAAACCGCTCTGGCGTTGCACGTGTAACTCCCTTGAATCTGACTGGATTCGGCTGGGTACTACACCCCACGTTCACGTACACAGCGCATCTAACGTCCTGTGGATATGGCTGGGCATAAACAGGGACTCAGATAGGAATCCGATATATACGCCAGAAATACATGTGGTTCCAAAGCGTTCCATCTACACCCCGCGAACGTCGGTGGGTATAAACAGAGACTTATTCCCCAAAACCGGTATCCCGATTAGAATCCAACTTGCATCAACATTGGAATATGTACGTCGACGATGGCGTAATTTTGAAAATTTTGGCGTCACGTGTATTCGGTATTACTATGAAATTCCTATCTATAGATAGGAATTTTATAGATAGGAATCTCTAGATGGAAATTCCTGTCTATAGATAGGAATTTCATAGTAATACCGAAAATACACGTGACGCCAAAATTTTCAAAAATATGCCATCGTCGTCATACATATTCCGATACGGATGCAAGTTGGATTCTAACCGGGTTACCGGTTTTGGGGAATCCATGACAAATCCTGATCGGGATTTGATCGGACATAGGGTATCCCTGTCAAAATTTCTGCACGGATTCATGTGAATATATTTAACACCTAACAAGAAAAGCTGGAACAATTTAAAAAATATATTTGCGACAAAAGTAGTAGGCCGTGAGGCAAAAAAAAACCTATTTGAATAAAATATTTTTGGCAGTGTAGTTGCATTGATTTCAAATAATAAGAAATTCATATCTTTCGGTATCGAGAAGCTAAAAATATGGACTTTTTTCCTGAGAATGAGAATGAGAATGAGAATTGAGCGAAGCAATTTTTTCTTGTTTTTCTCCCAAATTAAAAGACTTATGCCAAATGCGGAAAAGTCGGAAAAATTATTCTTTCCTTTGAAACCCTTCGAACTACGTTAAAGAAAAAAAATCCAATAAAAGCAAAATCGCGCAAACGAAGCTATAGTGTACACCGAGGTGACAATAATTTGCTTTTCCACATTTCCGCAACAGCTGTCGTACATAGATAATGAAAATTGACGAATACTATCGAATTCTAATCTTCCCAACAACTGGAGTTACTGAAAAGTGTAGACGACCGGACGTATGGATGATTCGACTCAAATGATCGTATATGACAATAATGACTACCAGGATAAAGCTTAGAAATAAAAATATTGTATTCTTGATTTATTCTTTAGGTGAGGAAAAAAATGCTGATTTTGACGATTTTTTTTCAAGGACAGATTTCTTTACAATTTTTGGACTTAGGGTATGTTTTATTACTACTTTTGCCTGTTACATGGTATTTTTTTTATTAATCTTTAAATATGGTGAAGGTATGGCACGGTCTTCTAAACGGGTTGCAGCGGATTTTGTCAGACGGCGTGACACGTAGCGTCGACGTATTTAATCTAACGAAAAAAAAATAACGAAGATTTTTTTTTCATTAACACTCATACGCAGAATATGAACCAAGGAAAAGTGAGACATGTTGAAAATCGATAAAATACACTAGTCACAAAAATTAAGGGATACAGAAAAAAACCAAATTTTTGGGTGATTTTCAACAGGCCGTAACTCGGAAGACAATGGTCGCACAGCAAAAAAAAGGAAATTATAGCTCCTAGTGTCTAGTTTTCAGATCTGGCCATGAACATTTCTTATCCTGGACGGTTTCGGAGTAATCCTAAGACAACTACCGAAATTTTTTTTTCCAAATTTTTGCCGCTCCCCAAAAAGGTCTACGGGCTTCAACATTTTTTTTGAAATTCCACCGCAAAACCCTTTTAGGAAATTTAATGCCCTTTAATTTGACGTCTTCAAAAACTGTGTACGATGATTTGCTGCGGAGTGTCACGTCCTGAAGGGACGTGGGCATATATTTTTTGATTCCCTCCTTTTTTGCCTACGACAAGCGCAATAGCACGGGATGAGGGTAAAAAGGGGTAGTGCTTGGAATGAGTTGAAATTAGGAAATCATGCAGTGATTTAGTATCGAGAAATAATCCGACAAATTTGTACAAACTAAACTAAAGGTTTATTACAAATAAGTGATCGGATGAATAAGGTTACTTATACAGACAAAATGACAATGAAAATAACTATGAAGTCGGGGGAACAATCGGATTAACATAAAATGAAATTTGGTTGCTTACATTGGTCGCTGTGTTCGTGAGTGTATCGGTGTGTAGGTACGCTCGCTCACAAGAATATCGGTTGTCGCTCGCAGATAAGGGTCTCGTTGATGGACGCCACGCTTAGCGTTCGGAAAGCGGTCACCAGCACCAGACTCTTGGGCGCTGAGAGTATTTATGTATATACGCGTGGTAAACAGCACTTGAACTATTTTATAGACTCGAGCCCGCGAGAGTCGACTAAACGTTTATACGACACTTCGGTCAAAACCCGAAGATGTATAATATTCAAAGCTCTATGATATCGGTACTGCACTTCGAATTCTGTCAGAACAAGATTAAGAAGCGAAGACGATTTTGCAAGACTGAGATCTGTACGCGATGGAGACTGTTGGAAGACTTGATCTGCACGCGATGGAAACTGTTGGAAGACTTGATCTGAACGCGATGGAAACTGTTGGAAGACTTGATCTGAACGCGATGGAAACTGTTGGAAGACTTGATCTGAACGCGATGGAAACTGTTGGAAGACTTGATCTGAACGCGATGGAAACTGTTGGAAGACTTGATCTGAACGCGATGGAAACTGTTGGAAGACTTGATCTGAACGCGATGGAAACTGTTGGAAGACTGACTTCAGGAAGGAAGTCTTTCTTGACGAAAAAATTAAGTGGGGATGAATTGTGGGAGAAAGAACTTTAAGGTTTAGCGTGATTGGTCGCGATATTCATGATTCGCAGAATCGATCTCGATCATTCCTTATATAGAATCGCACGTGTCGAAGGCAGGGGACCTTTGTCCTGTGTTTCGGAGAAAGAGCGCATGGGATAAAGAGTTCGATATCTGAGACCTAAGCATTCGCATGGTTTGTGTTATGTTAAACTATGGCTATGGTGACTTCTCATATCAAAAGATTATATTGGGTGCGCGAAGAGATCGAGCGTTGTTGAGTTCTCGTTTCCTGCCGGCATCATGTTAAATAATTATCGGCCGGGACTTATTTAGGCTGGATGCAAAGTCTTCTCGTATCGTTCGAGTGGTGCCTCGTATTTCCTTCTGGGAGTTCGATATTTACGCCTTGAAGAAATGCGAGGTTATAACACGAGGCGGACCGACTGAATAAAATAAACGAAAAATATGCTCGCGGAACGTACGCAAATTCGGTTTAATGTTGTTACGCGTCTTATTCTTAGATTTATACATTTAATACGCTTATGACGGCAAATGAGGATATTGGGAATAACCGAGAGAAGGCACATTCGCTAGGATGTAACACCTCCCCGGTTTAAGATTGAGCGTCCCGCTCAATTATTATGAATTTTCCGAAGGTTATCTCAATATCGTTATCAGCCTATTCTTGAGTGGTTGCGGTATCGGTAGATACAATTTTTTGATTCGAGTATTATGTAGACTATAGAAAAGGAAAGTATGTGTGTATTATAATTGTATATATGATCTTTGTATGAGGAAGTTCTTCTTTGTTCTCCGTTTTTTTTTGATAAATATGAATATAATTTTTTTTATTTTGCGCTAAAAGTATGTGTACGAGTTTTCTCCTTTTTGGTTTTCCTCGTGCATAGGTGCTTATTTACTTATTTTACCATATCTCTTACTTGACAAGATTAAAAGAACGATGACAAAAAAAAATTATTAGCATGATGAGAATTATCTTAAATCTCCTCGTGCGAATTTAAGAGAAGGAACGAGGTTTGAAGGATTGGTTGTTTTCTGAATGATCGGAGATGACAGGCTACAGATCATATGTTGCAGCGTTGATATTGGCCCTCTGGTTCAGCTGGAGGGGCCGACACGAGTTGATGAAGTTCTTGGCCAGTCACTGCTTCCGTTGACGTTTTCTTCTTGGGTTGTTTAGCCAGGTGCATCAGGAGGTACGTAGCCGAGTCCCATACTGCACCGACGAGATAACTTGACCAGCCGTCCACAGGGTGTAGGCTGTATGCATGGATCGCCGTATCTACGAGGACCTTGATCGCTCGCACGACGAGTGAGATTCGGGTGAAACCAGCACTTGCTGTACCGAATTGAATGAATTTTCCAAATGCGATTCCAGATGGAGTCCGCTTGGTGTTATAGATGGTTGTTATCCAGGAGATTTAACAACTTGTCCTCCGGATTGGTAGTGTTCTCACCACTGATGCCCCGTGTCATGTTGTTTACGACAGCGGGTTTCTCCACGGGAAACATTACGCGATATCATACGGTGTGGATATCTTCTTTGGAGTACATCGCACAGGATGCTGATGCTCTTGGGTTGATGTATCGCCGAGTAGACTTCGTCGTTGATTTCGTGACTGCAGGTGGTGTGGCTTTGACCAGATCAGGGATGAACTTGTACCAAGTGTCTCCGAAAAGGTAATATGGGGGAAGTAAGGAATTGCAGGTTGTTTGAGTTTTTCTTTTGGTAATTGGTTATATGTGAGTTCGAGGAGTAAGGAGATATTTTTCGTTCCCACGAGTGACAGGAAATTAATCGTAAAATTATTTTAACCTGATCAGATTTTCTTGTTTTGTTATACGATGAATAATGTGTATATTGTATACAATACGTTCGAGGCTTGGGCCGCTAATAACAGATTGTTTTGGAGCATTTAGCGCTCTTTGCTACACTGTTGCGTATGCATATCGTAATATAATGATTTTCTAATGTAATATAATAACTACGTGTATGAATTTCGAATTCATGTAGGTGATTATATCTAGGTTCGCGACTGCAAATTTTTGTTGAATTGCGAAACAGTTAATTCGGCGAGTTTTGAATACTGTAACTAGAAATTTTGATCTAGTTCTCTGGTTGCAAGTGCAAAGGTGATATCGTTAGACGACGATGATTGATAACAGCCATCTGAAAAACAGGATAATTATTATTATTACTTATTTAATTAGGATTAAAATCGGATTCATCGACTCGAGTCGACTTGGGTTTCCTATTGGGTTTGGCTTCAACGTTAATGTGAGAATGTCGCAGACGATTTTCATGAACTACTCGCGTTTTATTGTTGTATTGAATTTTTACGTTGCCCTTTGCAAATTTTTCTATGACCTTATGCGGTCCGGTGTATTGATCTCCGAGTTTACCGGGTTCAGGACCCTTCTGTAGATAGACGAAGTCTCCTACTTTGAAATTTTTTGGATTCGCGTTTCTGTCGTAATACTTTTTTGAACGATTTTTGGACGAGACCAAATTTTCGTAAGCGATGTTTCGGATTCCGTTTATACGTGTGATCAGTTCAATTAAATAACCGCGATATGTTGGTAACTGATCTGATTCCCGAAGCGGTTCGCTTGATGGGACTCTTGCAACTTTGCCGAAGACTACCTCATAGGGAGTGTACTTCGTGCTTTCGTGAACGCTAGTATTGTACGAGAGCATTGCCAATTCTAGCCATTGATCCCACTCGTTATCCTTATCTGTGTATTGCTTCAAAAATTCTGCTAATACGTGGTGAAATCTTTCGAGGGCACCATTGGACTGCGGGTGGAATGCCGTTGTCCTACATCGCTTAATTCGGAAACATTTTGCGACCCTCCTCATGAGACCACTCAAAAAATTGCTTCCTTGGTCTGTTAATAGCGCTTTTGGCGCACCGAAAACGCAAATGAATCTTTTTATGAATGCATCAGCGACCGTAGTCGCCAGTGCATTTGGAAGCGGAATTGCTACACAATATTTTGAGAGGTGATCTTGGATCGTGAGAATATACTCGTTTTGATTTGACGTGCGTTGCATAGGTCCAACAATATCCATTGATATTTTCTCAAAAACGGTTCCGGGAGTGTCCGTTATTATCATTGGTTGTTTGGTTTTGACTCGGACCAATTTCTTCAATTGACATTCTAAACATTGCTGCACTCTTCTTTGGATGTCTGACTTTAGATCTTCCCAGAAATATTCGCGCTTGATTCTATTGTACGTTTTTGAAACACCCTTGTATCCTCCGATTGGGGACTTATGCATTTCATAAAAAATTGAATCTCGTTTTTCGATTGGCACGTACTGTAGAGTTCCCAGACAAATGATTATCTTTACTTGACTATTCTTAAAGGACTCTTTTATGATGTTCATGATGTCGTTCCATACTATGTGTTCGACATGATTCGATTGGCAAATACTCCACGAATCAAGTTTGAGGATTTCGCAAAGATCTCGTAATTCCATTACGCTTTCTTTAATGTTCTCTGATACGAACGATAATGATTCCGAATACTCGCCTTTGATAACAAGGGCGATGTGATATTTTTTTCCAATCTTTTTGCTGTAAGCTTGGCCAACCGTCAAATTTTTCCAGAGGGGAAGCTTGTTTAACTCTAACAGCTTTTGTGCTCCAGAGTCACATGGCTTGCCAGCTGAATCGACAAAATAGACTAGGTGATCGTTTCGAAAATGGAACAATTCCTTAGTCGTAATGCAATTAGCGATTTGAAATTCTGAAATTTTCCTTTCCTCCGTTGGAGGGATCTCGTCTTCAGAAAGTTCTGAATTGAGAGAGCTGAAATCTGAATTTGTCGAATTATCGGAATCGGTGGAGGTTTTGGAGTGAGAGATAGGAGGTGCATTGCGCTGGTTCGGGCCATTGAACGTTTTTGGGCCGACGGCCTTCTTAGGTCGGGTGACGCGTGCGGGTCTTATTACCTCGGCCTCCGTCTCGTCGTCGCTACTCTCCTCGTAGTTCACGGCCTTGCGAGGTCGTCGCGTACGATGCTGAGACGCGGGGCGTGCGTCGGCCTTCTCGAGAGCAGGCGCATCGGCACTTGACACGCTAACGTCATCGAGCATTTCGTTTGCTTGTATTATCGTATCCGGATCGGATAGTACAGTCTCCCTTGCCCGAGCACGGGTGACTACATTTATTTTTTCGGATTCCGGAAATGGATGGATTTCGGCCCGTGTCGTGATTTGAATGGGAGTAGCAACTTCTTCTTCACTACTACTGGATTTCGTTTTTGAACGAGTTATCTCCTGTGGCGCGTTTTTGAATTTTTTTGTTTCTTTGTGATCACAATGGGCGGCTATTTTGGGTTCTTCGGGTTGTTCGATTGGATTACGCGACAATGCGTCAGCGTTTGAATTTAATGTGCCCGGTTTGTATACGACATCGTAATCGTATTCGGACAGCTTGAGTCGCCATTTGAGAACGCGTGTGTTCGCGTCTTTGGCGGTCTTGAACCAAACCAAAGGTTTGTGATCCGTTACAAGCGTGAATTTCCTACCATAGATGTACGGTCGGAAGGCTTTTACGCTATGAATGATTGCCATTGCTTCCTTTTCGTACGTGTCATACCGAAGGGACGCTCCTCGCAGTACGCACGACGTATAAGCTATCGGTTTATCTTTTCCTATTTCTCCTTGTGATAAGACTCCGCCTAAGGCGTAGCCAGAAGCATCCGTTGTTGTAATAAACGGTTTTTCGAAATCGGGGTATTGGAGAATAGGAGCTTCGCATAATTTATCCCTTAGGATATCGAAAGCTTTTTGCTCTTCGTCAGTCCATTTGAAGTCGACCTTGTCCTCTAAGAGGCGAGTTAGCGGTTTCGCGATTTTGGAGAAGTCTTTGATAAACCTACGATAGTAACCGGTTAAGCCCAAAAATTGGCGAATATTTTTGACATTTTTGGGTACAGGAAAATCTTTGACGGCTGAGAGTTTGCTCGGGTCTGGTTTAAGTCCGTCCTTACCGATTATGTGCCCTAGGTACCTGACTTCTGGTCGAAGAAATTCGCATTTATCCGGTTGGAGTTGGAGATTGGCTTTGCGCAATCGTTCCATCAGTTCGTGAATCTTTTTACCGTGCTCCTCTAGGTCCCTGGCATACACTACGAAATCGTCGAGATAAACAAAGAGGGATACTCCTTGGAGTCCACTCAATATGATATCCATTAAGCGCTGGAAGGTTGCCGGGGCATTTTTAAGCCCGAATGGCATTCTGGAAAATTCGTAGTGCCCATGTGGGGTAGAGAAAGCGGTTTTCGATTTATCTTCATGATTCATTTCGATCTGGTGGAAACCGGATGCTAAATCGAACACTGAAAAATAATTCGCGCGTCCCAATTGATCCAGAATATCTGTGATGTTGGGTAGCGGATATGAGTCACCGATTGTTTTTTCGTTCAAAGCACGAAAGTCAATTACCATCCGCCAACGTTTGTTACCGTTGGAGTCTGGTTTTTTCGGGACTATCCAGACGGGACTGTTGTTTGGAGATTCCGAGTGGCTTATGACTCTTGTTTCTAGTAGCTCGTCCACTTGACGCTGGACTTCGCCCTTGAGCGCTTGGGGGAACCGATACTGTTTAGTGTTTATCGGCAGGTCGTCGACCGTTGAAATCTTATGTCGAAGCACATGTGTAGCTTCTAGAGGTTCGCCCTTTATATGGAATCTGTTTGAATAATGTTCGATTATTTTTTCGACATGTTTTAATTCGATTTTTGGAAGGTGGTCGAGTCGCAAGAGACTTTTTATTATTTTTGAGCGCTCTGAATTATTTTTCTTTATACGCGATGTTGATTCAGAGGCAGGAACGCAGATCACGTTTTGACTCGATTTTTGACTTTTATTTTGATTTATTTCATTGGTTAACTGTTCGTTACAATTGACCTCGATTTTTGAATTTTCGACCGATTTAATTTTTGAGTTTTTCGCGTTTTTATTTTTGTCTGCTTTTGATTTTTGGCCCCGAATTTGACTGAAATTTTTATTTTGATTGATGTTGATTCTCGTTCTTTCCTCGCTACAAGATTTGTTATTTGATTCGACATTTGTCGTCGAAATTTTGGAATTGGCCACTTTCGGGCTCTGGATCGGCGCAATTGTCGTGCAATTTACGCCTGAATTAGGAGGGTCACGAGGGATTCAACGAGAATTTGAAACTGTCGTACAGTCTGAACTGGGAGTATTTTCTGACAGGTCTTCGATAGCGTCGAATTCCTGCAGCTCCACAACTGGAACGATCAGTTTGACAGCGTCATTTGTGGTATTATACACCTTCAAATGAGCCTTTCCGTCGATGTTTGTCACCAGGCAATCGCCGGCGTATACACCTTGACGGATTTTCAAAGGCGAGAGGTATCCCTCTTTTATTACGCTGTCTTTTACCTTCACGAAGAAGGGCGTTTCCGAACGCGCGGGGATTTCTATCACCTCGTCGGGTTCGGTTCTTTTTTCGAAAGGCCATGATTTATCCCCACACTCGAGACATTCCGTGCGGTAATTGATATTGGACTTGGTTTCATAAAAATATGTGGACCCCAGCAGACCGGGGTAGGGAAGCGGCACATTATCGGGTATAATGTGAAATAGCGATTCGGAGTCGAATACACGAAGTAGCACGCTCCCTAGTCCAAAGACCGGTAATTCGGATATGCCTGTTAATTTAATGACATCTTCTTCGTTGATGTCTACCATATTTTTTGTATCGGCTTTCTTTATTAAATTGGGGATGGCACCGCTATCTAACAGCATTGAAATTGCCCCTTTTTCCGGTAGTACTCCGATACACACCGAGGGCAATGTGTTGAAATTTTCCGACTTTATTGCGTAGGTCGGATAGTTACGTTCGGCTCCCCGAGAGAGACGGCGTTCGCTTGACGCGTTTGAGTGGGCGGCCCGCTCGGCGCGTCTGTCCGAGGGGCACTCGGCCCGTTTCCCGACTGATTACGAGAATTATTATAATCGCGAGCACGACAGTTTTCGATAGTGTGCCCGACCTTTTTGCAATACCGACAGGTTGGCGGATTAGAATTCGGGGGATTGTTTCGAAATTTAAAACATCGGTCCGCGGTATGTCCCTGCTTATGACAGAGTGGGCATTGAGGACCGAGCGAGCGGTGTGATTGATTGCCAGAAGAATTGAAAGATTTTTGGTTAACGTAGCAATTTTTCGCGATGTGACCGGGTTTATCGCAAATTTGACACGTGACCGATTTTTGAGCAATTTGATTTTTTCCACATTGTTCGGCTTTGTGACCTTTACTGTTGCATTTTTGGCATGTGATTGCCGCAAGTCGGCAAGCTTCGCTCGAATGATCGTCCCTTTTACAGATGCTACAGGTTTTTACCGATTTGTTCGGAACAGGTCTAATAGAGGACGAGAAAAGTTCCTTACGGGCTTCGAGGTCGCGTTCGATTTCGATCGCATGGTCTATAGCGGTCGTGATATCGTCGCACCGAGGGAGACGCTGTTCTATCTCCAGTCTTAGCCCGCGTTTGAAACACGAGAGGAAATAGCCGTCTAATGTTTTTCTGTGAGCGGCACTTTCCGTGCCGTTTTGGGATGCTGGTTGAGCATCGAGTATTTCCCTAGCTTTATCCCTAATTGCAGTGGAAAAATCTATCACGGTTTCACCGCTTCCTTGAAAAATGTGACTGAGTTCTCCCAACAGTTGCACCTCAGTTTTGTTTGGAGCATATAGTTTCTTTAAAAATTGCAGAAGAGATTCTACTGTTTCGAACGTGGACGACCGAATGACCTTCTTAGCCTGACCCTTTAGTTTGTTTCGAATGACTCTCACAAACCGTGCTTCGGATCCGGGCGGAAGCGACGCCAATGCGTCTTCGCATCCGGCTACAAAATCTGAGAAGGAGCTACCTTTCCCGTCAAAATCCGGGACCATTTCGATAGCTTCCCTTAAAGATACGTAAGCGAGTGACTGATTTGTACCTAGCGCCATGTCTGTTGTGTTTTCGTTTTCGACTTTTTGGGGTAATTCTAATTTTTTTACTGGTCGTTTCTTAGGTTCGAGACCGGGTAGCAATTGAGCGTCAGAACTCCTCAAAGAATAACCCGATGATTCACCTAAGTCGTCAGTGATATTTAAATTCAATGAACTAGCTGTTGATTCGTCCCCGGACATTGAATCAATCGGCACATTCCCTTTTTAGGATCCCGGACGAGCCCCCAAAAATTAATATGTCACGTCCTGAAGGGACGTGGGCATATATTTTTTGATTCCCTCCTTTTTTGCCTACGACAAGCGCAATAGCACGGGATGAGGGTAAAAAGGGGTAGTGCTTGGAATGAGTTGAAATTAGGAAATCATGCAGTGATTTGGTATCGAGAAATAATCCGACAAATTTGTACAAACTAAACTAAAGGTTTATTACAAATAAGTGATCGGATGAATAAGGTTACTTATACAGACAAAATGACAATGAAAATAACTATGAAGTCGGGGGAACAATCGGATTAACATAAAATGAAATTTGGTTGCTTACATTGGTCGCTGTGTTCGTGAGTGTATCGGTGTGTAGGTACGCTCGCTCACAAGAATATCGGTTGTCGCTCGCAGATAAGGGTCTCGTTGATGGACGCCACGCTTAGCGTTCGGAAAGCGGTCACCAGTACCAGACTCTTGGGCGCTGAGAGTATTTATGTATATACGCGTGGTAAACAGCACTTGAACTATTTTATAGACTCGAGCCCGCGAGAGTCGACTAAACGTTTATACGACACTTCGGTCAAAACCCGAAGATGTATAATATTCAAAGCTCTATGATATCGGTACTGCACTTCGAATTCTGTCAGAACAAGATTAAGAAGCGAAGACGATTTTGCAAGACTGAGATCTGTACGCGATGGAGACTGTTGGAAGACTTGATCTGCACGCGATGGAAACTGTTGGAAGACTTGATCTGAACGCGATGGAAACTGTTGGAAGACTTGATCTGAACGCGATGGAAACTGTTGGAAGACTTGATCTGAACGCGATGGAAACTGTTGGAAGACTTGATCTGAACGCGATGGAAACTGTTGGAAGACTTGATCTGAACGCGATGGAAACTGTTGGAAGACTTGATCTGAACGCGATGGAAACTGTTGGAAGACTTGATCTGAACGCGATGGAAACTGTTGGAAGACTTGATCTGAACGCGATGGAAACTGTTGGAAGACTGACTTCAGGAAGGAAGTCTTTCTTGACGAAAAAATTAAGTGGGGATGAATTGTGGGAGAAAGAACTTTAAGGTTTAGCGTGATTGGTCGCGATATTCATGATTCGCAGAATCGATCTCGATCATTCCTTATATAGAATCGCACGTGTCAAAGGCAGGGGACCTTTGTCCTGTGTTTCGGAGAAAGAGCGCATGGGATATAGAGTTCGATATCTGAGACCTAAGCATTCGCATGGTTTGTGTTATGTTAAACTATGGCTATGGTGACTTCTCATATCAAAAGATTATATTGGGTGCGCGAAGAGATCGAACGTTGTTGAGTTCTCGTTTCCTGCCGGCATCATGTTAAATAATTATCGGCCGGGACTTATTTAGGCTGGATGCAAAGTCTTCTCGTATCGTTCGAGTGGTGCCTCGTATTTCCTTCTGGGAGTTCGATATTTACGCCTTGAAGAAATACGAGGTTATAACACGAGGCGGACCGACTGAATAAAATAAACGAAAAATATGCTCGCGGAACGTACGCAAATTCGGTTTAATGTTGTTACGCGTCTTATTCTTAGATTTATACATTTAATACGCTTATGACGGCAAATGAGGATATTGGGAATAACCGAGAGAAGGCACATTCACTAGGATGTAACAGGAGATATCGTCGATCAAAGCAAAAAAGTCCTTTTTAACTTTGACAATCATCAACTCGGGAAATAATGATCGTACAGGGAATCAAAGTAGGGTTTTGAAAACTGCAAAACATTCCCTATAAGACTCTAACAGTGGCTTTTGATGATTTTTTTTTTTGAAGCGATACTTTTGACTGAGAAACTATCAAAATTCGCCTATTTAAAGATATTTAAATAACTTGATATAACTTTGGATATAATGGATGAACGAAGGATATCGTCAGCAATTTTTCAACCTTAAAGTGTCCCGGAAAAACCCTGAAACCCCGGAAAAGAGCGGCGATTTTTTTTTCTAGTGCCCCGAAGCTTCAAATTTATCATTTTCGCCAAAAATCACCATTTTGAGCAATTTTTCGATTCTTATTCATTTTTCCAATAATTTTTTTCGGTGGTAATCCTTATTTTTTCGAACAAAAAATTAATTATTGAAAAAATCTGGATTTTTTTTTAAATTTTTGTTTTCAATTTTTTTTCTCAGCGTCTTCACAATGGTTCATTCTTATCAAAAGAAAATTCACTTGATTTTTTTTGACAGCTGTCTTTTACCGCCGGCATTAGCGTTACCCAAAGCGTACCACGTGGAGGTTGCGCATTCGGATATACGCTTCTTACACACGTGTGTGTGTGTGTGTGTGTGGTTCTTTAGGAGGACTGAGTCCCGTTATGTACGGTGGAACTGACGAACCACCGGGTCTCATTCCTCCTAAAGAACCACATACACACACATACATACACTTGTGTAAGAAGCGTAAAGCCGAATGCGCAACCTCTACGTGGTACGCTTTGGGTAACGCTAATACCGGCGGTAAAAGACAGCGGTAAAAAAAATCAAGTGAATTTTTTTTTATAATAATGAAGCATTATGAAGACGCTAGAAAAAAATGTGAAAAAAAATCGAACAAAATTTTTTTGAAAAAAAAATTTTAAAAAAATTTCCAGATTTTTTCAATAATTCATCTTTTTGTTCGAAAGATAAGGATTATCACCGATTTTTTTATTGGAATATTGAATAAAAATCGAAAAATTGCTCAAAATGGTAATTTTTGGCGAAAATGATAAATTTGAAGCTTCGGGGCACTAAGAAAAAAGAATAGCAGCGCTTTGAAATATTTAGGGTTTTTCCGGGATATTTTAAGGTTGAAAAATAACCGACGATATCTTTCGTTCATCCATTATATCCAGTGTTATACCAAGTTATTTAAATATCCTTAAATAGGCGAATTTTGATCGTTTTTTCAGTTAATAATATCGCTTCGAAAAAAAAATCATCAAAAGCCACTGTTAAAGTCTTATAGGGAATGTTTTGCAGTTTTCAAAATCCTAATTTGATTCCCTGTACGATCATTATTTCCCGAGTTATTGATTGTCAAGTTAAAAAGGACTTTTTTGCTTTGATCGACGATATCTCCGCAGCACATCATCGTACACACTTTTTGAGGACGTCAAATTAAAGGGCATTGAATTTCCTAAAAGAGTTTTGAGGTAGAGTTTCAAAACAAAAAATTTTAAAGCCCATAGACCTTTTTGGAGAGGAGGAAAAATTTGGAAAAAATTTTTTCGGTAGTTGTCTTAGGATTACTCCGAAACCGTCCATGATAAAAAAATGTCATGGCCAGATCCGAAAACTAAACACTTGGAGCTACAATTTGCTTTTTTTTTGCTGTGCGACCATTTTCTTCTGACTTACAGCCTGTTGAAAATCACCCAAAAATTTGGAGTTTTTTTTATGCCTTAATTTTTGTGACTAGTGTAGTACGCTTTGACACGAAAAGATTGAATTTTTCGAAAAAAATGGCTACATTTTTGCAATTAAATTTTATTTTTATTTTCAGAAACATTTAAGGTCATGTTTTAGACAATAAGGTTAGACAGCTTTAGACCAAATTTCATCAGAATCCGACGATTAGGTTTTTAGCTATACGCCACGCCAGTTTTGAAAATGTAGCTTAGAAGATCATGCTATGCCTCCGCCATTTTTTAAGATTAATATAATAAAAATACCATGTAATAGCCAAAAGTAGTAATAAAACATGCCTTAATTCTCGAACAATGGTGAAGAAATGTTTCCTTTAAAAAAATCATGAGAATCAGCAGATTTTTTGTGTCCCCTTAAAAAACTATTTACCGTTTATGAATACCATCGTGAAGACGTCGTTTATGTGAAGACGTCGTTTATGAATACCATCGTGAAGACATCGTTTATGAACCAAAAAACACGTGTACACAACTGTTCATATTCAATTATGGGGACGGGAAGGGATTAATGACGCCCGAGCACATCTGTCAATTGTTTACTTTATTCGTCGACGTAAAATCGCCAATATCTGCGATAAAGCAACACTTCGATAAAGCGTTGAGGGACAATATATATAAGTGCTACGAACTTGATATCGGCAGTAGGTACACTTCGATCCATATTCACCAAGTCGATTTTCACACGAAAATTCTGATTATGCAGTCTACGATGGCACTACACGCTTTCACAGCGTTCTGTTTTTTTATCGTAAGTAAATAAAAATAAAAGTTCTTACCTATGTACACAATGGACAATCATTTATCAATATGGAAACTAACATGGCAAAAAATATGCTTGCAAGCGCCTAAATTTAGGCAACGCGATTTGGAAAATAATTTTCATTTGATATTCCGCGAAAAAATAAACTCACTGAAATCACAAGCATAGAAACGAAATTTATGTAATCGGATTATCTGGTGTTATTTGAATATAATTGACCAATGTATGACGTTAACGCTATGACGTTAACGCGTTGACGTTAACGCGTTAATACTAACCGCGAGATTAAGGGGTCTTCTCGCTTTAGATGCCAAAAAAGGCTATTTTCATGAATTTTTTTTATCGGTTTATATTATAGATATTGCTATAAAAGTTGTTACACTTAATAAATACACTGTTGAAATATATCAAAATATTTTTTCAAATGCATTTATGTAACCCAAAAAAACTTTAAACGCGGTTTTCTCGAAACAACGTTTTTCGAGGGCTTGTTCATAAAATCTTTCAAACCACTGAACCGATCCTTATGCAATGTTAACCACATATTCTTTACAACTATAACTATAGCGCATATTAAGGATTTTTTTTTATTTTGAAATTTTTCTATTATTTTTAACCACATATTCTTTACAACTATAGCTACAGCGCATATCAAGGATTTTGCCTAATCTTGATATTTACTAATTTTTTGCCAAAAACGGTAAAAAAACACGTTTTTTGTTATTGTTTTTTCGAAAAATGTCCGTCATTTTGTTATTTTTGCAGGTATCAAAAATCGCATGATATGCACTATAGCGATTTACATACTGAATCTAAAACCGTTTGATTTTTTTGTTTTGAATGTTTTTTTAGCGTCTAAAGTGAGAAGACCGCTTAATTCCACCAATTATTGATATCGATCATTCGAGTTGTAACGACGTGATAACTGAAAGCTTGTGTCGATTCTGGTTGGTAGATATGCGCAGTTGCCTCAAAAACCTCTCACTAATACGGAGCAATTAGTAACATCACAATTTACGCATAAATCTAAATTTGTTTGTGCATGATCCACCCTGACTGCTGAAAATAGTGGAATATCGAGAGTTCCAGTTATATGCCTAGGAGAATACAATTAAACGTTTTTCTGTACGACAGGGCGTGCGCGGATTTGAGGGGAACATCTCGGTCTTGAGCACAATAAATACAATGAAGTTCGAAGCAAGGGACATAGCGAAAGATATAGCTGCTTTTGGCGGAAAAATGTCGAATAAGTCAGAAACTGCATACCGGCGATATAAGAGCACAGGCATTGAACTGCTCTACAAATTCTTCAGCGAACAGTTGTCGCCGATCGAGGTAGGAAAAAAACTTTAATCACTAATTGATTAAATTTAGCAACGAAATAACTTACACGACATCTTATCCATTTTTGCGGGGTGATCCCGACATTTCGAGTAAAATTGCGACTGTTCGGACGGCGTATAAAAATGAGTGGGATGCAATGATGCATAGAGAACTCACATCTGATTTTTTCATCTATTGATTTTCTTTCCTTCCTTTCAGCTGCAAAATAAATCAAGAACATGCATTGACAACTTATATCAATTGATGGGTTTTTCTAGGACTCGGCCGGTATTGCCAACAAAAAAGACATAAATGCTGCTCGATGTTTGAATTCGGCGTGGGCGGACATGGACCTGCAAATAACAGCTTTAAAAACGAGGAGGTGCGACCGATCAGATTTATCACCCTTTCGAAATCTGTCGAGTACCATCACTCCGATCATCGAAATTGGTGATCGTATTATTCAACAACTCGATGAGATCGTTTTGAAGTGTTGTTCGTCGAATCGCATGCATTTCGAAGCTTGCGCGGTGAAAAGTCTGTCAACGCCAAGGCAGATTTTGGAGGACTTCCGACGGCGTGGCGAAGACCTGAAGAAGAGTGGTCGGGCCCTTTTAGACAATTCCGGCAAATTTCAGTGTTTTGGACGTCGGATGCACAGTATTATTAAGCAAGAGATTCCACAAATATGTTCCATTGCAAAACAGTGCGTGAAAAGAGTGAAAGAAATTAACAAATAATTGGTAGCAGAATTATAAACAGTAGGTACTGATTTCTGTTTTATCAAACAACAGAAGAATATATTTAACTATGAGATTAACGAATTAGGAAAAGAGCAAAGAAAAAGAGAGAGTGAAAGAGACCATAGCGTGCACTATATTTTGTCACCAATGAATTAACAGTTAATCCTCAATTAAGAAAATTGCAAAACCTTATTATAGTTGTGATTTATTATTAAATTACAAACACTCTCCTACAATACCGCAATTTCCAATAATCAAACTTTCTATGATACAATTGGTGGTGAATTTCGTCATTTGTACATTCTTAGCTACCTCCTATTTACCACTAACAAGCACGAACTATGAAAAGGGGAATCAAAAGACAGTAAGATCAAACCAAATCGCAAATACCGGCTCAGACTTCTCAGTCCGAATTCGTCGTATGTACTCCAATTCATGTGTGAGCCTGCTACGTAACATTTACGGTACTACGTAGGTCTCGTCGGTCTTTTTCACCTCCTGCCACGTGGTACTCCAATATACCCAACGCGGCATGTATAGGATGAATATTTGCTCAATAAATAATATCTTGATTACCAGGCATATCAATTTTGTATCGCCTTGACAAAGTTGATTTAAGGGGTCTTCTCACTTTAGACGCTACAAAAAGGCTATTTGCATGCATTTTTTAAAAGGTTTATATTATAGATATTGATATAAAAGTTGTTATACTTAATAAATACACTTTCGAAATACATTTAAAAAAATTTTTTTGTATTTATGTAACCTAAACAAACTCTAAACGGGTTTTTCTCGAAACAACGTTTTACGACAGCTTGTTGATAAAATCTTCGAAACTACTAAACCGATGCGTATGACATTTTAACCACACATTCTTTGTAAATATAGCTATAGCGCATGTCAAGGATTTTTTTTATTTTTATATTTTCTATTATTTTTTGCCAAAAGCGGTGAAAAAACGTCTTTTATGTTTTATTGAAAAATGTCCGCCGTTTTGTTATTTTTGCATATATCAAAAATCGTATGATATGCGCTACAGCCATTAATAAACTGAATCTAAAACCGTTTGATTTTTTTGTGTCGGATGAGACATCTCCAAGATTTCATCAACAGCGCAGACCTACATTTTTTAGGACTTTTTTTAACTACCATTTTCGTCTATAAACAGTGGCTTAAATAAATAATTTTTTTAAAATGTATTCCGAAAGTTTATTTTTTAGGTGTAACAACTTTTATATCAATATCTATAATATAAACCTACCAAAAAAATTGATGAAAATAGCGTTTTTTAGCGTCTAAAGTGAAGAGACCACTTAACTCATATACATACGTAATTCTTGAACATAACCGCGAGATATGGTTAGCATAAATTCACAAACAAGCGATGCATAAGTGTACCGATTCTTGTTGATTGATATGTTTTTACGATCTCAATATTTTCGTGATCTATTCCACCTGTGCAAAGGGCACAGTAAGACGCAATCACCTGACAAATAATTGATAGAAAACACAGGTTTTCAATAAAAAATTGTTATTGTTTTCATTGATCCATGAAATATACAGTATAAGGTCATGTATGGAATAGCATATCGGGTAAATGGCCTCCACAGCCATGATTTGCATGAAGAAGCAAATCTTGCGTGACAACACACTGTACACATACAGTGAACTTCTCGAAATGTCCAATCCTCGACCACGGTGCCGGATCGATGTTCATAGACTCAGCAACACTCTCATAAACTGCTTCGATGTTTTGTGTTGAACGACTTGTTGAAGGACGGCCAGAGTGTATAGTATCACTAATTGATCCAGTCTCCCTGAATTTTTAAATTAATCTCTTCGCAGTCGACGAATTCAAATCACCGACCATATTTTGTACAAAAATTGCGAACTGTAGCTGCCACACCTATATTATTTTTGAATTATTGCTCAATAATGAAAACGCGTTGTTCTTTCGTATAGCGCTCCATTTTTAATAACTAAAAAAAAATCTAAAAAATTTAAAAACTAAATAAAAATCTTGCGTGAATTTTGGGACACACTGTATATATATATATACAGTGTGTCCCAAAATTCACGCAAGATTTTTATTTTGCGCCATTAGTGCGGTTAAGTTTTTCCAACGAAAAAAGACACCGTGACAGCTGACAGTTCAGGGTTATTAAAAATATACATATACACACACAAAAATATGTATATATATACACACACAACGAAGATCACAAAACGATGGGTTGCGTGTATTGACTAATGTCGAAGATGATAAAGGCATTAGGAATAAAGGCATACATCCCTGACAAAACTAATCAATTCATCACATTCCAATTTTAGTTACCAAGAACCAGGTCGAAGACCTATTCATAATTTGTTTCACGTTTCCAAAAATAACGTTCGATAAGTAATGACGGAAAGTTTTCACGCGACGTGCTATTCTTGGACGTGTTTGACGTGCTGTTCCTGGATTACATACATTTATCTTGTTATGTGTAAAAATGGCGCTGTCGATGAATTATATCATTTTTTTCTTCTATTATTCGCAACGCCTACAAAACCAACAACAAAAAGCAGCTTCAACACATGTCGTTATTTTAAGGCGTTAATTATATACATTCAGATAGGACAACACATGTCACATTTTAGAGCGTCAATTTTATACATGTAGACGAGAAGAAATTAACCAGTTTTGAAGGATTTTTTAAACTAAGAAATAATTATTTTACATTTTCCGAGCTGTAGGTGTACTCTAATTAACGTAAGTATACTTTAATGAACAGTAGGTGTACTTTAATAAACGCCTTGAAATAATGACAGCACGTGTCATTATTTTAAGGCGTTGATTTTATACATTTAGACGGGAAAAAATAAGGCGTTGTGGAAGAATTTTTTTTAACTAATGTTACGTCCCAAGCCGTTTAGAAAAGATATATATTTCTAGAGTTATAAGCGTCGAGCGGTAAACGCTTTACTCTGATTACTAGCCTAATGAGTCACGAGTGCTCTTCGGGATCATAATTATGTGGGAACGTTTGCTGTGAGACCTCGAGAGATCTTGTTTCTTTTATGGATTTAGGAAATTGGTAATAAAGGGACTTCAATGTCTTGAGTCACACAATAGTTTAATAAACACTCCATGAAATAATAATTTGGTACATTCCAAGTAAATTTATAATGTGATAAATACCTTTGACAATCAAGGGCGGTGCCGTCGCTTTACAATAACGTATTCTTGCTTTCGTTGAATATTTCTTTAAACACACACGCGTACTCTCACAATCTTCTAGAGATCTGGTCGCGGATTAACAATAACTTGTACTTGAAATATTTGGTCGTTTGACCCTTTTGATTATAAAACAATATAAATTGACTTTTATAATTACGCCGAATCACACTCTTCTACAGAAGACCCGGATTTTGGTTGAAAACTGAACTTATTATAATATACGTCCGATACTACTGTCGGATCACTCTCTTCTACGGAAGACCTGGATTACGAACAGTGTATCGGCGTTAAAAACTTCGGCTATACTGCGCTCTTGTCGCCGAGACAAGGAGGTTTTATAAGGGCGAGATGACTTTGCCAGAAGGGCTACTCTCTTAATTTGGGCACAGAGAAGAACTATTTTTCGTCTAATATCCGAGAGTTCGACTTCCTCGGAGATGCAATAAAGGTTGGATATTTTGGATCCCTATCATAGGGCTTGAGGCTCCGGCCGGAAAACTTTTATTACTGCTCTCATGCAGAGAGGGAAAAAATAGCAGAGCGGCTCGCAACACGAAAATACATGCATTAGGTATTGTGCCCAGTTGATAAACAAGGAAAGCGTATATCTTCGCTATGGTCTGTGATGCACGCGTCTATGACGTGTGAGAAGCAATACAATTGTGATAGGTATCTTGAACGCTTATATTTTTGGTTGCGTTGAAAAATAAAAATAGCTGACTCTATTGCTTCTCGCACGTGTACAATTATGTGTGTGCTGGTCAAAAAGAAATCACAGAAAAACGTCGTACGTGACACTAAGAAATGATTATTCTACATTTATCGAACTGTGGGTGTACTTTAATAGTATATTTAAGTTGTGACGGGATGATATTTTCTCTAACCACGGAAACGGAAACGAGAACTCAAGTCGGGGTCTGGTGCGAGAAACCGTCACCTTCGGCCGTTCCTTCCGTGCGCGTGCATCCGCAGTACCCGGGGCGCCAGAGACTTTTTGTCGCCGGACGTCTCAACCGGACTAAACTGGGGTCGGGGAGATCCAACCCGACCCACCAAACGGAGACTGGAGCTCTCCTTAATTGTTGGTCTTCCGGAATTCTAACCGGGTTCGGAGTCTGCAGGCCTCCTCGATTTTTAATCGCCGGAATCGTTTAACCGGACTAATCTGGATGCACTTTCACGGGGGAGAACGGTAGCGGTAAAGTATGGCCGCTCAGGCTGTGGGTTGTGGTAGAGGGGTCCGGATTCACTGGAGAGTAGCGTGAACGATCACGGGATCTGTCACTTTCGTGACACCGGAAACGTCACTAATAAAATAAAACAATGGTTTTATTTTATAATGCGGGAGCCGGTGGATTATCCACCCGAGAACTTTTTACGTAGACGAAACGTAATCGCGAACACGAACTGCACGCGGAAACGTCACACGCACGTGAACGAGAGAGCACGACGACGTGCCTCTACGGCGGGAACGACAGCGCGACGTCACGAGCGCGAGAGAGACACGACACGTCTCTCCATCGCGACGTCTGATCGACAACTCTCTCATGATATATCCAAAATCAGGAGCGATCGCGATTTGGGAGACAACCGTCTCACGCGAAGATTCGGTAGCAATTCTATACCTCGCACGACCAAGTCCGGCGTGCGAGGGATTATGCGAGAGCGAGACAGAGCGCGTTGACAGAAAAAATGTCAACACGCTCGCGGCATCGGACCATGCGAAATCGCCGGTTGAAGCGAGAACTTTATCTTATAATATCGAGAGCTGAAATATTATTTCGGGAGCTGGAATATTCTGATAAAATATTCCTTTCGGAATCTATATTTTCTGCCCGAGTTACCCCAAAAACGGAACGGTAACAAATCGGGACCTTTTCTCATCGGTAACATGGAGACTCTCGGAGATCGCATCCCCGGGACACCGTGCGAAAGCGGGCAAAGCTTCTGTCCAGAAGCGCGGCGCGGAGATCTCCAGGCTCCGCCCGTAACCCTAACGGCCCGCTCTCCAGCACGATGCACCACTACGGTGGGGCGCCGGCGTTGCAGCCGGGCGTGCACCGATTCCCCGAGAGGCCTCATTGGGTGCATCCCTCGGTCGGGATTGCTCGGTACGTTGAGCCACACGCCGCTCGACCGAGTTCCGCACGCCAACCTAGCCAAAACGGAAACACAACCCAAAACCTCAAACGTAACAAGACAAACGTTCTAGAGAAAAGACCCTTAACACTAACGGATGGGTCGCAACCCGGGCATCGAGAGCATATCTTGATCATCGGTAGCATTTCTGTAACGTGACTTAAAAAATCATGTCACAAAGTATACAAAACAATTTTTTTCGATACAGTTTTCATCTTAATGGCGAATCTGTGACAGATTGTTACAGCAAGGTTGCCACGGGAGCTGCGAATCGGCGTGCAGTCTAGCTTCCCGTAGACTTTGATTTCCAAAAAAATTCAAACATTTTTTCAGTTAGAACATGTATAGTTTCTATTGCACAGTAATTAAAGTGAAGCAAATGCAAATTTTAGAGAATGACACGCATTTGCAAAAAAAAATCAACATTTCAAGCAGAATTTCTGTAAAAAATGAATTTAAAAAGTTTTTTTTTCAAAAACAATTCTCGTCAAGTAGAAGGTAGCAATATTATGAATATTTCTACCTAGGTTCAGCTCAATCGGCTCAATGTTTTTTAAGTAATCCTGCACTCCAATTTCGAAAATACAGTTTTGAGAAAAACGCTATTGAAGTTTACATAGAATTTGAATGAACACGTTGACTGCCGTGTCACCCGAATACGGGTGCCACGTCGCCCGTATTCGGGTGACACGGCAGTCAACGTGTTAAATTGCCCTGGGTACTTGTGGTAACTAATTACTTCTGTAATCAGTTCAAAGAAATGAAACGATCAATGTTAAACCTTCCAGCGTACTAATAGTTCCGTTCTTTTTAAGGCGTTACCCCCACTTGTAGCGCAAAAAAGGCCTTTTTCATGAATCTTTTTAAAGAAAACTACAAAACTTTTTTAATCGATCAATATACCATCTTAAAGAACACATCTTGAAGAACTTTCAGTAATTTTTTTATTGAAAAATACTACATTGTTTAGAGGCAAATGGCCGTCAATGAAATAATGTTTTTATATACACGGTTTGCGGTGACCAAGATTGCGGCGAAGTGGATCATCTGAAAAAAAAATGCGGATGGATTTAGTCAAATATAACTATAAACTAGTCTTTAATCGAAGGATTTTAAAAAATATTCATTTTTCACAAAATGGCGGACAGTCAAAGTTAATGGTTCGATTTTAACGAAAAAAACGGCCGTTTTTGGCTATAAAACGGCCATTTTTATCGAAAAAAAAAAAATCGAACGATTAAAGACTACATTTTTATGTATTAAATAAGCCTGCAAAATTTCAAGAAGATCGGTTCATTAGTGTTCGAGTAATCTTGGTCACCGACTTCAGAAATGCCATTTTGAGAAAAACGCGTTTAAAGTTTCAATTTCAGTTTACACGAAAAAAATGTTTTTTTTTTTGTAAACTTACATAGAGTCATCTATTCCGGGCCCATACAGAAGTATGGGCCCGAATACTTATACTTCAAAAAAATGCAATTAAAAAAAATCGATTTTTTCAAAATCGTAAGTGGGGGTAACCCCTTAAATAAGGATTCACTCGCGACGATTTCCCAGCGCTCCGACCCGTTTTAGTATAATTCTCGAACGGCGGAGGGGGGAAAAGAGTACTCCGAACGCCGCACGTAGGGTAACAAAAATATAGATATATATATATTTACGATTAAATTAGCAAGAATACAGTTATAAATAATTGTGGACAGTTCCCACCCTTGTGGTGATGACGATTCGCGTATCTTACAGTCTATTCGCTTCTTACTGCGGCCGATGGCCTTCGATTTCCCGCACGACAACTTGCGTCTTCACTCTCGAGCCCCGACCGACCGCGTGGCGGGCATCTCGTTTCTCTCTCTATCGTTCTATACGTCTCTATTCGCTCGTCGTTCGCAACGGTCTCTCGCTCACCTTTCTTGACGCGTACTCTCGAGATGCCGGCGGATACGCCGCCAGCGCCTCTCACTCACACATGCGCACTCGGGCCATTCGCACCATAGGCGGCGCATCGCGAAATAGCGCTTACATCCGGCCCTCCTGAATGCCGCTCGCCCTCGAGCGTGGTTAGCTCCCTTTAAACAATTTTTTTTGTTTTTTTTTGACACGCTTACAAAAATTTCGTTTCATACGCATACAAATGACGGGGCGGTCGTCGAACTTGCTGCGGTCGACGATCGTCGCTCGGCCCTCCTTCCTCGCTAGATCTAATTCGTGGCGTTTTATCGAGCTCGTCAGCTTCGTTGTTGTCGCTAAGGCTGAATTCCCCGGCGTTCGCTTCGCCGGCGCTCGAGTTTGTTTGAGGCAACAACTCCTCATCCTCGCTTCCATCGCTGTCTTCGTCGTCCGACTCGTCGCTCTCTGGAGACCATAATTTGAGCTGACTGGAATGTGCGGTCGTGGCGTATCGTCGTCCCCCCTTTTCAGCCTGGAGATCACACACGCGGTAGGTGTCCCCGGCGAGGCGTTCGATGACTACCAAGAGCCCGCGATACTTCGGCTGCAACTTCGTGGAGTCCCCCGTTGCGCGAGGCGGTGCCGTCATGTAGACGAGACATCCGACCTCAAAATCCACGTTCTTCATCCGATTCCGGTCGTACCGCTCCTTCATCGCCTCCTGCCGCTTCAAGATTTTCCGTCGGGCATCCTCTTGCAATTGTCATGGTTCTTCGTAGACATGCTCCGGATCGGTCCACTGACGCAAGATGCTCTCGTTCCGCTGCGGTAAGTAACCAAGAAGAAGCTCGAACGGCGATCTTCCGGTATTCGCATGCCTCATCTCATTGAGGTCGCTCTGAATTTTCCGCAACTACTTGTCCCAGACTCGACTGTCCTCTCGTCCGTCGCTGCTGCGAAGGGCGGGCAATAACACGGCGTTCCACCGCTCTACCTGCCCATTAGCCTGTGGATGTCGAGGTGAATTTAATGTGTGTTTTATTCCGTGTCGCCGACAGAAATCTTCAAACGCCTCGGATGTATCACAAGTGCCTCTATCTGTAACGATGCGCGCGGGAGCGCCATAATCGCACACGAATTCTTCTAAATGGGGTAAGACACTTCGAGTCTTCGTGTCCCTTACCGCCCGTATCACAACAAATTTCGTTAAGTTATCTACTATCACAAACACGTATTTGTTTCCTCTGGTCCTCGTTCCAAACGGACCCAAATGGTCCATGTGGATCAGCTCAAACGGTCGTTGTCCCGGCGGAATCGGGCGTAGCGTTCCGGCTTGACGGCCCACCTTGGCCTTGTGCATCAGGCACTGTATGCACGCCCTAACGTATCGCCGCACATAAGGCTTCATCCTCGGGAAGTGGTAGTGGCGACGCAGCCGCGCAACCACTCGCTCCTCCCCCTGATGGCTCTTCAGGTCGTGATAACGGACAAGATCCTTCCGCATGGGGCGCGGCACCGCATACAATAGCCGACCTTCATAGCTGCGGTAGCGAGCTCGACTCGACCTCGTTCGTCTTTTGTCCTCTGACTCGCCGGTTGCTCCAATACCTTTGTCTTCGCGGCCAATTCAGGGTCGCAGTGTTGGTACATGCGCACCAAATCCGCTTCGTTGTTAACTGACGCTGTCGTTGCCACGTCGCGGACTTCCGGTTCGCTGACTGGGGCCCGACTCAGCGCATCCACGTGGGCCATCTTCGCTCCCGCACGGTGAATAATCTTGTAGTTGTATTCGCTGAGTTGGTCATTCCAACGGATCACCTGAGGATTCAAAGTTCGCTGGGTGCTCAAATAAACGAGCGCATCGCAGTCGATCACGATGGTGAACAACAGGTTCGCCACTAACGGTCGCAACCTATTCACCGCCCACACCATCGCCAATAACTCTAATTTACTGCTATGATACGCTCGCTCCGCCTCTGTAGTTCGCCGACTAATGGCATACACCAAGCGCATCTCCCCCTTATCGTCCCGCTGAAACAACATCGCCGCCAATCCTTCCGCGCTAGCGTTCGTGTGCATTTCGGTTTCAGCCTTCGGATCAAAGGTCATAAGTACGGGTCGTGACGTTTATTTTTCCCGCAGTGTGTTGAATGCGTTCCGCTGTACATCGCTCCACTCAAAAACAATGTCCCGTTTCAGCAATTGGGTCAACGGTGCCGCGATCTGCGCGAAGCGTGGTACGAATTTACGAAAGTACCCTGTCAAACCTAAATAACGTCGCACTTCGTGTGCGTTTCGCGGTTCAGGGAACATCGCAATTGCCGCCATTTTATGTTCGCCGGGTACGATACCGCTCGGCGACAGTTCGTATCCCAAGTAGGAAACCTTCTGGTATAGAAACTTACATTTAGTTAACTTGAGGGTGAGGTCCGCATCTTTTAATGCCTGCAACACCTGCCTTAACTTCTCCTTGAGCGTCGGCCAATCCGCTCCGGGTATTAAAATGTCGTCGAGATAATACAGTATCACCTCATCCTGCAGAGGCCCGAGTGCGCAGTGCATGGCCTTCGAGAAGAAGGCGGGCCCATTCATGAGCCGAAAAAACATCCGGGTAAATTCAGCCGTCTCATCCGGGGTGATTATTGCCGTCTTCTCCCGACTATTGACGGCCTCCGCCGTCAAGGGAATTTGTAGATACCCATGCGCGAGGTCTAAAACGATAAATAATTTGCTGTTACGAATACACGCCAAATGCTCGTCTATATTGGGCAAGGGAAAATTTACGCGCTCTGTCTGTTCCTTTAACTTCCTAAAATCGACACAAAGTCGTGTCTCGCCATTCTTTTTTTTTACTAGTAAGACCGGGCTCGCGTAAGGAGACTCCTTATCTTGCACGATACCCGCTTTTCGCCACTCGCTCAAAATTGTTTTTATTTCCGTACGCTCCTTCTCAGTCGCGCGATACGGTTTCGACCCGACGGGCACAGCGCCCTCTTTCTCCCGAATATTCATAACCACCCGCGTGGCACAGCCTAAATCATGAAGCCCCGTACTCACACAGTCCCTAAATTCATTTAAGACGTCGCACAATTCGCTCACGACTGCTTCCGGCTGCTCAGGTCCCACGTCGAGATCCTCCACTCGTATCTGCGGCTCCTTCGTCGTCGCCCGTTTACGCATCGGCAGGCGACTCAACGTCCCCCGCACGAGATTCCGATCCTCAGCGCTGAGTTGCCGGTCCGACGTCCCCAGGTTCAATATTGGTAGAGCATACCGATCGTCGGTGCTCACCTCGTCCACAAATCCAATTGAATGTCCTGGCAGCATCGCTCCTCGCGTCAGGGTCGTAGGTCCCGGTTCTGCGTCGAGGTCCGGCAAGACCTCTCCTCCCGCGTTCTCAAATGTGAGGGTGTTCCCTACTGTGTGATAATTTACCCGTGGATGGTCCGTAAAGGTTCGACCGATGAGGGCATCAACGGGCTGCGTGTCATCGGGAACGACTCGGAGCACATTTCGTACCTCTACTCCGTCAATGACGATTGTCGCTCTCACAATCCCCGGGCTCGTTACGACAAAGTTGGCCGGTCCGAACCCTTTTAGCGGTTGCGGCGCTACCTCCATCGTATATTGTTCCATAAGGGCCTTGGTAGCTCGGATTGTGCATTCCGAGCTGTCATGATCAATAAAAACCGTGAGCTTCTTACCATTAATAAGAGCGTCTTTCATGTACTTCACATCGGCAGTGTCGTGAGCTTTCCCGATCGTCTGCATTGTAGCGCCAGGGGTCTCGAAGCACCGTCGGCTAATGTGGCCCATCTTTCTGCATCGATAACATTTTACCTCCCGTCGAGGCTCTGGGCAGTCTCGGGAGAGGTGTCCTCCTCGATTGCAGTTGAAGCACCGTCTTCTGTCGTCGGATGTCCCTCCCGCTGAGCTTGTTGGAGGCGGGTCTTCTGGGTGCCTTCGCGTTGTCTCGGTCATCCGATGACCTTCTGCGGCTGCCTTCTCGATGACTGGTCGCACTCTGACACTCGGTGTGTCCCGCGTCGCCCGGATCCTCTCTGCACGTTCATTCAACAGTTTTTCATAATATTGTAGATCGTGTAGCAGGTCGTTGGTTGAAAACTGCGACGCTGGCATTACCGCACTAGCCAATTCCTTTGACCAAATCCCCACGAGGACCTTAGCCTTGATTTCGCGAAAGGTAAGGTCTAAGTCCGAGCACAGTTTTGTCTTCGCGTGGAAATAAGTCGCCAAGGGATCTGATTTCCCTTGCGAACGCGCTTTCATTCGTGCCCACCGAACGGACATATCGTCGCGCACAATAAATGTCTCACGAAACGCCTGTCGAAAGTCTTCCCACGAACTCACTTCTCGCGATTGGCCTCGGAACCAGTCAAATAGCCCTCTGGCCATTGATGCAGCCTCTGATCGATTCTAAATTGTCTATCCATTCCGTCGCACGCGCACTTCCTTCGTTCCCCGTGAATGTCTCGATGTTGTTTGACAGGTTCGGGACCACGTGGTACATGGGGATCGATGGCATCCGCTGGCGGCGCTGTTGTCGCTGGCGCGCGATTCATCGCCAGGCCCGCCAACAGCTGGACGAGAAGCTCATCCTTATCGCCATCTGAGAGTAGCCTCCGAAACGCCGACGTCACGTCCGCGTTCGCTGCCTCGATAACGGACGATTGCTCGGGTGGGGGCTCTCGTGGACCGCTCGTCGCGCCTGATTCGTCGGTTCTACCGGCGAATTCGTCACCCGCGACCTGCGCATGCGCCTCGTCCGACTCGCCTCGCGGCACGGATAATGGCGGCTCATACCTCGGAGCGTCTCCCGCGGTTGCTCCCGACTGACCACCATATTGGCCCGCCTCACCTACGCGACCCGGCAAGGACGCTTGCGATCCGGTCTCTCCCCTCCATCCGTGACCTCTCCCTAAGGTTCTGTTCAGCCCCATTTTATTTAATTCTGCACTCACAAATCGTTCGAATGCACTTTCATCCACCATCCGCGTCTATTTCGGAGCACAATTGTTTCGGAGTAATCACACGCTACCGCGGCACTCCGCGATACGTCTCTTTTTTTTGGAGTAATCCCACTTCTGATTTGTTAAACCTTCCAGCGTACTAATAGTTCCTTTCTTTTTAAATAAGGGTTCACTCGCGACGATTTCCCAGCGCTCCGACCCGTTTTAGTATAGTTCTCGAACGGCGGAGGGGGGAAAAGAGTACTCCGAACGCCGCACGTAGGGTAACAAAAATATAGATATATATATATATATATTTACGATTAAATTAGCAAGAATACAGTTATAAATAATTGTGGACAGTTCCCACCCTTGTGGTGATCACGATTCGCGTATCTTATACTCTACTCGCTTCTTACTGCGGCCGATGGCCTTCGATTTCCCGCACGACAACTTGCGTCTTCACTCTCGAGCCCCGACCGACCGCGTGGCGGGCATCTCGTTTCTCTCTCTATCGTTCAACACGTCTCTACTCGCTCGTCGTTCGCAACGGTCTCTCGCTCACCTTTCTCGACGCGTACTCTCGAGATGCCGGCGGATACGCCGCCAGCGCCTCTCACTCACGCATGCGCACTCGCGCCATTCGCACCATAGGCGGCGCATCGCGAAATAGCGCATACATCAATTACAGCAGTAATTGTCATTATTAGATGGTAATTGAATTACTTTTTGCCCATCTCTGGCTGCCCCTCTGCGCTCTCGCTTCTACCTGCAGTGCGCGCTCCGAATCCGAGCGGTAAGGCACAGCATTGACGGGCCGTAACGTTTGACGTTTTTCGAATTTTGCCTGGGATCTTTGGGAAAATATTCTACACATATAGTACTAGCGTTTAAAGAAAAAAAAAGAAATCGATTTTTTTATCGTTCTAAATGTACCTATAGCCTGGCTTAAGGAATCATCACAGTGTGACCGCCCAAAAAATAACCGATTTTCGCGATTTATTTAGGTGGATAGGATAAGCTAATCGGTCCAATTTTTTTTACAAATTGAAGCACCGATAAAGAATACAATTTTTTTTATTTTTTTAGTTATTGTTTAACATTGTTTTCATTTGCGGAAAATTGCATGAAAAAAAATGGTGTCCGATGGTAGCCAGGATTGCGGCCGTACATTTGATCTGAAACAAAAATTTCAAAATGATTATTAATCTGTAGGAAGCCGCAATGTTCCTATAGAGTTTTTTAAAGTGAAATTTGAAAAAAATAGCGGCGGTTTGAACAAAAAGGATCAAATTTAACCTTTTTTCGACAGTTTTTCGTGAAAAAAATAGGAAGATTAAAAAAAGCTTCTATAGCAACATAAGGAATGACGTGAAGAATGTTCCGCTAAAATTTCAAACGGATAGCTTGAAAACTCTTCCTTTGAGAGTGACCACCGTTTTGAAAAGCACCATTCCGAGAAAAACGCGTTTAAAGTTCTAAGAGAGGCTGTTAAGGCCATGTGTCACACCATTTGGCCGGTAAATCAGAACACAATTACGCGTGCCAAGTGTTCTCGAAAACGGCTCTACAGAATATCATGAAATTTGCACAGTCGATGTCAAATGAATAAAGGAACAACGTCTTTCGTCGCGATTTTCCCAATTTCGAGAAAAAAAAACCGTTTTTCTTACCACGCGAGACCCAAAACGAAAGTGAGAAAAAAAATAATTGGTACACGTAATCGCCTAACGAAGGGGAGGCGGTTGTTCCCTGACTCAAAACGAACATTTTGAGACCTCAACCGTTTTAATCCAGCGAGTAATTCCCAGATAGGCGGATGTACCTTATATTGGCATCATATGTATATCATCACTGCGGCATAGAAAGTCTCACAGCTGTGTATCCCTTATGAGTGCTCCCGTTGAAGTCATGTCTGCATCACATGATGATTCACAATAATACATCCAAATGAAGCAAAGTTGTTCTCACGCGAATATGCATGCAGTGAATTAATTCATCAGCAAATTCGGCTCACGAATATCTAACAATAAGTGAGTGTATATGGGGCTCATATGGGTGTCACGGCGTGAAGAAATTGTAGTGCTCATACGGAGCTCATATTAGCGGCATGGCGTGACGTAACTATGCTGTACTCATACGGAGCGCATATTAGCGGCATGGCGTGACGTAACTATGCTGTGCTCATATGGAGCTCATATGAGTGTCATAGCGTGAAAAATAAAAACATCACAATATGTTGATTAAAAAAATCTGGTAGGATTTTTATATCCGCATATACTTTATTTATGTTCCTGCGTATATGGTAAATGGATTAAAACGTATCCTGCCTAGTTAAATTTTGTACCTATTTACGGTTTGAACCACGTCTTTTTATTCGAGAGCTGAGTGCGCTACCTACCTAGCCATTCTAAGGCTTGTGCAAACTTTCTTCGTGTCTGCCTATTTGTATCATTCTGGATTTATATGCATATCGCCGTCATATTGCGCTCGTAGGTTCATTTAGGGGATGAAAAAGGGGGTAAAATTTTTTTAAATTCGCTTTAATTTGACAACTCTTTAGGAAAAATGCATACAATTTTTGTTCAAATAGGAGCATTGTAGCCCTTGAACAGATACGTCGATCGAGTATTTGATCAACCCTCTACAATAATATCTTCACCACAAAAAAATGTTGAAGTATAAAAAAAAATTGCTTACTGAATAACTCAAAAACAATCGATTTTTCGGGGATGGATTAAATGTACGAAATATAGAGAATAATTTTCTCTATATTTTCGATTCCATGGACCACCCTTGAATGTTGTTTTTTCCAACCACTCTCGGGGGTTGAAAATTCGAAATGAAATTCTGGGAAAACTATTGACCGAAAACGAAGAGATACGAGTTTGGCGCTATTGACAAAAATGTAACTGAGGATTCAAGCTACAAATTGTTCCCCGGTGCCGAATTCGTGCGGTCAATAGTTTTCCCAGAATTTCATTTTGAATTTTCAACCCCCGAAAAGGGTTGGAAAATCAAAATCAAGGGTGGCCCATAGAAACGAAAATGTAGAGAAAATTATTCTCTACATTTCGTACATTTAAACCATACCCGAAAAATCGATTGTTTTTGAGTTATTCAATAAACAATTTTTTTTAGTATTTCAACAATTTTTTTAGGTGCGAAGATTTTTTCGGAGAGTGATGATCAAATACGCGATCGAAACGTCTTTTCAAGTGCTACAACGTTCCCATTTGAATAAAAAATGTACGAATTTTTCCTAACGAGTTGTTGAATTAAAACTGATTTTTCAAAATTTCACCTCACTTTTTCACCCCCAAAATGAACTTCCACGACTTCGGCGCTGTATACAAAACCAAAGCCCGGATTTTTCTGAACATGTTGTCTCACGGCGCCCTTCTCGTAGGGGTTGTAGTTTGCCATCAATCCATACCCATCCCCCTTCATCCTCTAAAGAAACCCTGCACCACGATTTTTAGGCAAACTTGGATTTAGCACCCACGGCACCTATAGAATCACTTGTCAAAAAACTGGCCATCTTCTAATTTTTTTCCGATTAGGAGGTTTTTCAGCGATAACACGACTGTACTAATAGTAGATTTCTAATTGTTTTACATGAGATGAGTTGTGTTTTTGTTTCACTAGAATCGGTGGACTACTTGGGGGTGAAACCGCACAATCAACCCTCGACATACTTCACTGTAAGGGGTGGTTGCACCCCGCAAAACAGTTTGCTCGCCGATTAAAAAAAGTACGTATCATTTTATATTAACAGTTTTTAATGCATGAGTTTTAACAAAATTGAAGGTGGGCACCAAAGTGATGTTCCTCGTCTGGAACCGAATAATATGCATTGCGATGACAACCTAGTAAAAGTTTCGACATGTTCGACGAAAAAAAACGAGCAAAGATTACCAATTCGTGATTGGACCAATACTGTGTGAGGACAGTAGGGGAAGGTGGGGTACAGTGTGTCACTTTTTTCTAACGAATTTTTACTCTAATCAAGGTAGACTGATTAGAAAAAAGTTCATAACCGATTTTATAGACCAATGGGCGTACAATGAAGCTCCCATATTTTTTGCAAAAAGATTAAAAGCGCCAAAATAATGGAATCGAAATAAATTTGCAACTTGGCTCATTGTACCCCATGAGTGGTACGATGTATCATACCTCACGATGTATCATACAGGTGAGTAGAGTGGTCAACTACTGCGAAACGTAGAGTACAATGAGGCGGTTGAAACTCTTATATTTTTCTAACATAGATAACAGATTTTTACACATAACAGTACGAACCCAAACAATATCAGTATATCAGTATGAAATCAGCAATATCACAGGAACGTCTTATTTTTACAAATCGCACGTCGTTGACAGCCGCACGTGACACATTGCGCTTCTTCAGAGCGTCATCACTTCTTTGTTTTCTCATTGGGAGTCGGGCAATGTGCCCCACATCTCGGTGATACATTCGCCCAACTAGTTAAATATTTGATTATTGATAAAAATAACTATTAATTAAACTACGGATGGAAAAACACAAATCACTGAGTTCATCATGAATAATAAAACTATCGATTAGGACCGAAAACCAGAGCCGGTACAGAAAGTTACGTTATATTTTGCGTTTTTCCAGCGAGCGAAATAATTTTTTGCAAGCCTCAAATCAATTTTTATTTTTCAATAATTCCTTGTGAGCTGCTATCTACTTTGTTTTAGGCCTGACGAAACCAAATATAAATCGCGGTTCAATATAACAAAAAATCGAAATTTACGAGCTACAAACCTCCGAGAAATCGCACCTAGCTCACAGTGTCCCGTGATACATTGTACCCCACTCGCCCCTATAGCAATCTTTCCTCTCCATAACCATCACATTCTCTCTCTCCAAAGATCTTCTGAAGACAGCAAGTCTGTTTCGCAAGAGAGTTTGTTTTTCGAAAGAAAAGATGCTGAGCAGAAAGAGGCAGAGTAAAGTACAGCTACGAAACTTCGGTGTTAAGTTGTCACTAGACATTCGACTTTTCCGAGTTTCGAAGCGATTTCCTCGACTCACGAGGACTTTGCGCATTTTGCGAATATGGAAATTGGATAACAGCCTGGACTCTTTAGTCAATTCTACCCTAATGTAGTCTCGAAAAAAAAACGTGTTTTTTGTCACCGTTTTTGGCAAAAAAAGTGAATATCAAAATTTTAAAAAATGTCTGATATGCGCTATAGCTATAATTGTAAAGAATATGTGTTTAGCATTGCCTAAGCAGCGGTTCAGTGGTTTGGAAGATTTTGTTAACAAGCCGTCGAAAAACGTTGTTTCGAGAAAAACGCGTTTAAAGTTTTTTTGGGATACATAAATGCATTTGAAAAAATATTTTTATATATTTCAAAAGTGTATTTAGTAAGTGTAACAACTTTTATAGCAATATCTATAATATAAATCTATCAAAAAAAATCATGAAAATAGCCTTTTTAGCATCTAAAGTGAGAGATCCCTTAACCAAAAAATTCTAGACAACCGCATTTACGCGCGTGTGAGACTTATTCTCTGCACAGAACAATTAAATTATAAAACGCATAAATGGGACAACCATACAAGTGTATTTGCCGTACGTATCTGCCATCTGCCACTTGCAAGGAACATCATCTAAGTGTCCACCTTCGATTTTGTTGAAACTCATATGTGATAAGGCCTTGAAAACTATCAGACACGTATTTTTTTATCGATGGAAAACGCCTTCAAGGAGAGAAACCACCCCTCAAAGAAAGGCGTGTCGCCCCATAATTTTTTTTTCAATACTTTTATAGTGAATTTTTTATCGCTTCACCTTAGAAGAATTTTGATTTTTGTTTAATTCAGATCGGTGGACTGCTTTAGAGTGAAACTGCAAAATCACCCCTCAACATGCCTTTCTTTGAGCGGAGGTTTCCCCCTTAAAAACGTTTCTCCGCTGATTAAAAAAAATACGTGTCTAATCGTTTTCAATGTTTTATCACATATATAAGGTTCAAAAAAATCGAAGTCGGACACTTAAGTGATGTTTCTCATTAGAATCACCAAGCATGCTTGCAACGTTCCCGTTCGTTATCTTTATTTAGTTGGGAGACAAGTATTTCTTTACAAGTGTTCCATTACGCCACCGAGAGGTGGCGAATCCAATAGTTTCAAGGCAACATTCTTTTCTCGATATATGCAATGCATAAATATTCACCCTCGTAATATTATTTGCAGCTCACCCATGGATAAAATTACGCGCCGAGAAACTTTCTCCATTCTGAAGCTTTAAGACCGATAAAGTCCATGTTTTTTAAACTAGCGAGCATTCTTAGGCTTTAAGACCGATAACTTCCATGTTTTTCAAGCTAGTGAGGTGAATTTTTTTGTTCGATTAATATTAAAATCTGCTCTTTTAAAGAAAAATAGAAACTATACGATTTCCCTTGAAATAATCAAGAGTGTTGCGACATCTGATGGGTGGATGAACAATTTCTTTTTCAAATATCTCCATTGTTCGTACTTTACAAATCGGTGAAGCTTTTGTACAAATATTATTCGTTTGTTTTCTATTTCGCGAGGTGTTCGGGGTATGAAATTCAAGTGCAGACACCCAGTGTATCTTTGAAATTATGGTTTTGTATTATTTTGACTTATTTACGTTTGACCTTTAACTGTGCTGCTTTCAAAGCGTAAAAAAACGTTTCGTTATCAGTTTCAAAGGTGGGTCGATTAATATTAAGAATTATATAAATGACATATGTCCAGAAAAATGTTTACGTTCAAGAAGTGTTCTTGACCTACCCGAGTCGAAATTTTTAGCCTCCTCTGAACCCTCGCAGGACCCATTTCTTTTGTAATACATAAGCCGCCAGCCTCCGTTGAACCTACGAAACCTCATTTGTCGAGTTCAGTGCCATGAAGAGACCTCCTCTTGGCCCAGGGTAGCCTCTGCTAGACCTCCCAAACCTTCTCTCGACCCCCAGTTTCAGTGAAACGTGCAGAGCACAGGCCTCCTTAACCTGCTTTCAATCTCAAACTGTTGCCTCGACCCCACCTAACCTGCTTTCGGCCCAAATTCGATATCTCCTCCATCATCATTCCATTGTGACCTGATCGGTAACCCGTTCGATGACGAAAATAATACGAAATTAATAAAAATACATCGTCCCCTTATCAAATTAATAGTCCAATATTAATATGCGAAAACAATCAAATTTGCTCAATATCGATTTATTATTATTTTATAGGCAATTGATAAAAGAATGCTTGTGTATACAGTCTTACTCCAATTCTATCGGATTAATAGGCATTTTCTTGTGAGAAAAAATCTCACAGGAAAATTCTTTAAAAAATGCCAGTCTATCCAGTATAAGCTTACGCGACGTTTTTCGTTCTTGACATTTCTTCTTAAGCCCTCTAGTTCTTGAGTTACATTGCATTATCTAGAATTAGTCTTTTTAGTAAAAAATGAAATAACATGGCGAAAAAAATCGTACAAAACTTTATAAAAAACGCAAATGAAGTTCCTGCTACCCCGTTTAAGTTCATCATGGATAAACATAACAATTTTTTTTTCCATAAGTCATGCGTTCAATTCTTGATGGTCGAAAAAAAGCCGAAAATCAGTCACGTATAAAAGTGCGTACTGGGTCGAAAATAAAATGATAAAAAAATATTTCAGAAAAGCAATATACAGCTGAATTTATTCCCGTCAAAACGCCGTTCGGTAAATTTGGTTATCTTTTTTTTACGAAGCTATGTGACTTTTAGTGCAGCAAGAAATATCGACTGGTGTATCCAAACATTTAAGCGACGGTATATATTATATAATACTTTATATATATATATATATATAATACTCGAAATATGTGGTTGCGTTAATATATTCGAAAATACACTACCAGTCAAAAGTATTCGGACACTTCAGATAACTGCAAAACTTAATATCACTTTGGATCATTGCAAACTTATGGTAGAATAATAATTATTTTACGAAGATACTATAAAGCTCTGTGAAATTACTTAATCATATAGATCTTTATAGTATCTTCGTGAAATAATAAATGAAATGAATTATATTACTCTAACATTGTTTGGCAATTATCCAGTGCTCAAAAGTTTTGCGATTATGTGGAGTGTCCGAAAACTTTTAGCTGGCAGTGTATATCTAAATAACATATAATGTTGATTTCTATATGGAACGATAGGGTGTTAATTATAGTCTATTTCATGTTCTGAAGGATTGAAATTGTCGGTTTAGAATTCAACCTCATTCGATTTTTTCTTTTTGTTTTTGTTCGTTTTGTTTTTTTTTTGTTTATTCAATAATGAGTTGATAAATGGCGACGGCCGATTACCGTCGATTTCAAATAAGATGTTTGATTTTTCCTTGTTTTCATTTTTAGCACGTCGAGAATTTAAAAAATATTTCCACGTGTATGTATGAAGCATATTTTTATTTTTTCCCGCTAAATATTATGATGTTAACTAACCGCGTCTATTTGAATTTTTTTTAATTTGTATTAACTAGATTTTTCATAGAACCAAATTTTTCCTATTGCATTCCATTATTAAAATGATTGATTTTGAAAATGTTTATTTATGTGTACACACACACACACACACACACACGCGCGCGCGCGCGCGTGTGTGTGTGTGTGTGTATGTGTGTTTGAAAAATCTATAGCTTATGTGATACAACAAATAGTTGGAGGTATTCATTTGGTCTCTTATGCCATATCAGCGACCAAAATGTTATCAGCACTCGGTAGCATAGGGGCAGCGGCGCGTAGCTATGAATAGGTAGGACTAGGTTCAAGTCGCATATGGGACAAATATTTTCTTCGAAAAAAATCATTTCCAAAGGCCAGGGAATGACGAATTACGATGAAAAATCCTTGTAGCAAAGCTTCTCAAATAATGCGTTCATTTTATTTTCGATTTATGAAATATTTTTTGCATATAGTACACTAAGCTTTACAGTGTACATTGTAAGCAAATGAAGATTAATTTGAATCTCATCTTTATTAACATATATAAATATCTTTGAAAGAAATATGATTAAGCAAATACAGAAATATGATGATGAAATACAGATAAAGCAAATACTCGCGGAACTCAGGTGTTTACATTTGATTTTGTTTTAAAGGAAACGAGTAAAGCTTTTTGAGTGCGGTTTTTTTTGCTTTTATTCATGATATACAGAACGTTAAAAAAAATTTTTTTGAAAAAAAACCAAAATGGCGGCCGTTGCAGCTCCGCGAAAACCGGTCCTCAAATCGCGGGAGGTAAACGGCTGACATCACTGCCCCCTCTTTGTTGATCTGAAACACAAATTCAAAGCATATTATCAATCTGTGACCCTTTGGTCATGGAATGACGGATGGGTTTTTCGTTTAGTACAAATTTCGGAAAATGACGGCAATTTAAAAAAAATCGAATTTTCGCGTTTTTTTCGCATAAAAAGATAAATAATAAAAGCAAAAATGTATCTATCGAAAAAACGATCCGTCATTCCGTGAAGACATATTTTCTGAGTATGCTCTCCAAAATTCAGGTCGATATGTTAATTACAGCGGTCAGGAGAATGTCAGCCATTTTTAAAAACGTGTTTTCGAGAAAAACGCGTTTAAAGTTTTGTAAACGTTCGTAAAATATCGTAAAGGTTCGAAATCCGGGAAACGCTTCGACAGATTTATTTTTATTTACATGTAGATTAAGAATCCGTAATAAAAAAAAAATTGATTTTTTGAAAATTTCAAGGACAAAGTCTCCGTTAATTAAAGCTTTTATTCTTATTATGAGACTTTGTTGTCGAAGACAGAATATTCAAGGTAATTTTTTAGAATAAGAAAAAAAGCGGTGAATTCTATCAAGCTCTTTCATAGTGATTGTCGATAAATAGTTCGAGTTTGTTAGCAGAAAAACCATAGAATGTTATGTAGTTGTGACTCGACGGGGGTTTTTTGTACGCTGCCAGCTGATTTTTAAAATACAATTAAGCATAAAGAAGTTTATGGTAGCTAATTAAATAATGGCGTATGCCACACTCCGTTAGCGAGCAAGAAACTTTTCGAGGAAATCATGACGAATGACGTATATTTTTACTTATTCATTTTTAATAGAGGGACTGAAACTGAATTTTGGAATCATACAGTCTGCCATGATTATGCACGTATTGACGACCCTAAGCTATTTCGCTGTAAGCGAATCGAACTAAAGATTCGTGTACGACGAAATTCTTGTCTCCTTACACATTGAAAAATGTCTCGCCATTGTGGGAACTTTGATAAACGAAAATATACTATTAAGGTTGTTGCTAAAAATATTGGGATGATTACATATCAATGAAAACTTTCCTAGTGGTTATGATATATTTTCTGAATATACTAGCAAAAGTATAGATCGGAGGTTTTCGCACTCGTTATTTAACAAATATTACATTTAGAAGGTCACGTCAATCTCCGCTTCATCGCATTTTTTGTATGGGGCATCGTAGTTACCATTTCAGTTTCTATCAAAATTCTCTCAAAAAACTAACATTGTGTGCAAGATAGTGTACAGCACAATATTACCGAAAAAGACAGGTTACCGATCTAATTAAGGAGAATTTATGAAATGTATGCGATCAGCTTAGAAAAAAGTGGGGCTTGTTGAGACGTACGTATTGAAATGTGGTAACGTCGAAACTGTGGGATTAGCAGAATCAATCGAAGACCCAGTGCGGTCATTTCAAATAGGTTAAAGTCAAATGCGAGTAAGAGGATCTTTTTCATGTATTCATTATGATGCAGTCCCTTTTTTGCTTGCTTCGGTGAGCGTATGGTACGATGCTTGTGAGCACGAGCACTGACAAATCGTCTTTTCCATTGGAAACTTTGCGGCGCATTAATATTTTTTTCTGACACATTTGTTGCCTCATTTTGCTCCGACATAACCTCTAGAACGTCGACCGGCACAAAACGCACATAATACAGCTGTGACCTGTGGCAGCCACTACAGTGAAACTAAAATCCTCGACTTACGAGAGAACCGTGCAACGTTGCCAAAGCTAGTATCTATTTTAATCGGATTTTTAAACATCAAACATTAGTTTTCCGATAATCCTAACTCCTTCAAATTAACGTATATGTAAATAATAATTACGATTATTTATCGTACACTTGAAAATGTTCACGATATTCATTCGTACACATCATTAAGGGGTCTTCGCGCGCTAAAAAAGGCTATTTCCATGAATTTTTCAAATCGGTTTATATTATGGATGTTGATATAAAAGTTGTTACACTTAATAAATACATATAATTTTTTTTCAAATTTATTTAAGTCACTATTTGTAGACGAAAATGGTGGTTCAAAAAATTTCCTGAAAAAAATGTTGGTCTGCGCCGTTGATGAAATCTCGGAAATGGATCATCCGAAACAAAAAAAAACGGTTTCAGATTCAGAATGTTAATGGCATAGCGCATATCGGACGATTGTTTATATGCAAAAATAAAGCAAAGGCGGACATTTTTCGAAAAAAAATATTTTTCACCGTTTTTGGAAAAAAATTGTAAATATCGGTGCAGTAGATTCGAAGATTTTATCAACAAGCCGTCGAAAAGCGTTGTTTCGAAAAAAAATGCGTTTAAAGTTTGTTTGGGTTACGTAAATACATGCAAAATTTTGTTTTAATATATTTCGAAAGTGTATTTATTAAGTGTAACAACTTTTATATGAATATCTATAATATAAACATATCAACAAAATTTATAAAAATAGCCTGTATTTAGCGTCTAAAGTGAGAAAACCCCTTAAGATTTTGCTATAATAACCTGGCAATGGTCACATCACACAACGTATTCGTCCAGGAACTTCATTTCTACCACGCCCCTTTAAAAATGATTTAGGAAAACCTTAAATACCTAAACTGGGCGAACGCGAAATCCGGTGACAAAATTAACCTCATCGCTAGAACAAGTGTGAAAAGAAAACATATAGCTACGCTTCGACATACAGATATTGAAACAGCATCGAATAACAGGTGTGAGCAAGCACTATGTCTACCTATAGTTGGCAACGATTCGAATTGACAAGACCTGTATAATTATCGTCGCAATCGAATGCAGTCAGATATAAGGCATTTTAAAAAACCGCTATTCTGTTTATGGATACATTGGTTTATTATCCCTCGTTACGGCACATCTCAAAAGTGGCACCCTACTTGTGCTGGTATGCGTGTATTAAACATTAAATAATGCAAAATATGTCACCGAAGTTATTATGTGAAAAATTAAATGACAAGTGTGTTTTTTTAATCGTGACAAAGTTAATTCGCATAACATAAAGCATTTCCCAGGTGGGTCAAGTTGTCTCTGTATGCCAATGAAAGGTTAACGAATTATCCGCGATGATTACAAAAACAGGATGTCCAAAGATGTCGTAAATGTTTCTATTCTCATAAAATTCGCGCACGAACCTATTCTATTTGAGTTCATAACTTATGGAATATTGAAGTTAATAATATTACCCATGAATTCGACAAGGTCATTCGGTCAGATTGCTCGTCGAATCGCCCGCACTTCAAATATGGTGTGGAAGAAAATCTCTCAACTCCGCTAAACCTTTCGAAAGATTTGGAATAAAGTCTCATAGACCTCAAGACGAGGGGTCGCTTGCTTCTCCAGAATCCCAGTAATTTTCAATGTTTCAGGCATCGTTCGTACCATATGACTCTAGAAAAATAAAAGTAAACAAATTTTCAAAAAGAAGCTTTTATTTAAAAGGTACTGTACCGAAAAGTAAATACTAATGTACGGTGAAATTTAAAATCAAAACAGTATAACTACAAAAAACCCCCTTCCTTGGTCACCCATCATAGGTGTAAGTACTTAAAAAGTGCATAAACGTAGATATTTTTTAAATATGAAATGTAAATTTTAAAAGCTTGAGGCTTATTTCAGAAATTTTAAAGTAGTATTAGTACTTATGACGTTTGATGCATCAAGCTTTTAAAATGTATATTTCATATTTTTAAATATCTACGTTTATGCACCTTTTAAGTACTTGCACCTATGATGAGTGACCAAGCAAGGGGGTTTTTGTAGTTATACTGTTTTGATTTTAAATTTTACGGAACATTATTATTTACTTTTCGTTACAGTACCTTTTAAATAAAAGCTTGTTTTTGAAAAGTTTTTTTACTTTTATTTTATTTTATAGTTTTTAGTATTAGAATTTGTTTATTTATTTGCCATGCTAGACCCCCATGACATTCAGACATCGGCGTAATAAAAATCCTTGCCTTAGGTTATAAAGTTTCGCGAGAGGCCTTATAATAGTATAATTATAAATAGTGCTCAAGTCAACAAAGTTATTGAGCCCAAACTCGGTTGCCCTACCATTTGCGATTCGGAAATTTCAGTTCCCACCTCCCACCACTATTATCAGACTGTCGTTATCATGTGTAATGAAAAGTGCTCATGAAAACAAAACAAACGAGCACAAACTCGACTGTCCTAGTATATGCTATTGAGGAGTTGCATTGCCCACCTCCCACCTCTATCATCAGACCAGCGCCATGGTACCATATTACTGCATTGTCACCGAAGTTACATAGGTATGCCAATATTCAGCTCAATTGGATGCCAGTAAGTGCTTGAAAGATGAATTACAAATTTTAAACCGGAAAGACAGACATACGAACGAAGCAAGTTAAATAAGTGCTTCCAAAAACATCTGCACACCATGTGAAATAACATTAGTGGGATAATCACCATACAACGGATAGTGGCTTAATGTCGGATAGTGGTGTATCTCGAGTTTTCCCAAAGCGGCATCTATTTTTTATGTTATACACAAATGACTAGTCGTCAGAGGTCGCCACTACAACACTTTTGGTTGCCTGACAACAAAAGTGATACGACGGCGAACTAATGTTACATTTCGCCAGCGCGACAAAAAATTTTTCGCGTTAAAAAGTGTTGCTTTCATTGAGGTGATCTATGTTTTTGTTATTTTTGATTAACTATAGCATTTGTTTTGCTTAATATAATGTTCGCAAAAATAGCAACATGTACAAAAATATTACTGTTCATTTTCGGCCATGTCAAATCTTAATATATTTAAAGATATTCAATCGAGCTTGATATTCGTTTGTGCCAACATGTTCCTACTTAATTAACGATTAACTCATTTAGATTGATTGCTCGACAATAATTACAAAGCTAAAACAATAAATATTTTGTTTTATTTCATACAAAAAATAATCCCCTAATATCAGATATAAGGAAAATGGAGTCTAGGCCCTTGCATCCGATATCCAGTTATAGGCAATCTTTTGAGAACCATGATTTCTATCATTTTCAGTAAAACATAATGTAACTCAAAATATTCAAATTTAATGTATAAAATAATGATAAAATTGTTAAATTGGAAGGTCTTACAAGGGGACAGTACGGCAGTCGGATTTTTGTAATTTTTCGTACTCATGGTACGCGAAGTTCAGAGCTCGAATATTAATATCCCAAAGCAGTTCGACGCCATATTCAGAAATTTTCGAGAAAATTGACTTTGAAGTTTTCGAGCCCACTCTTATCCCACAAAGATGCAACGATATTCGAACCGGGCTCATGGCGTACCCGGTAGCGCTCGAGTCTAGTAATCGCGGGGTCGCTGGTTCGAGTCTCACTTCGAATTTTTTTTTTTTTTTTTTTTCATTTTTTTAAATGAAAAACGCAAGTCATATTTTTAATTATCTCTTGATTATAAACATACATTTTCAAGTATCAATATTTATAACCAACAACATTTTTAGGATGAAAATGAAAAACGTCGGGTAAGGAATTGAATACTTTATTATTCGGTCTGTATTCGTTTGTTTTATACATCGGGTGTAATGTTACACAAGCCAGAGTGATAACCATCGTAAAAACAAGGAAAACAGTAATTTTCACGGCATCTCGCACACCGTACAAACGCTGCATTGTTACATTCGCAATTTATCCCTTCCACCCGTTCTGGAATTCCCAGAAATCTTTTGTGCACAAGCAGCTGTGCCCGCTTCGCAGGTAGTTGATCAGGACAAAGGCAAACGATGTACGCAGAACTGTTATTCACAATATCGACGGTTGCCAAAGCAAGCGTTATATTCATATATTTCAACATTTATTCTTCTATTTATATCCCTATTAATCTACAAGGGAGTTTATGTAAATATTATTACTGGATATTTTTACGTCGCCTATTCGCAATTTCAAGCAAGAGATAATCAAAAATAAGACTTGCATTTATCATTGACAATTATAATTACATATATGTGAATTAGCATAGATTTTATGATTTTTATCCCGGGATTATTTATTTATTTTTTTATAAATAATCACCTATTTTTATATATAAATAATATATGATCATATATGAGAAAATATATAATTATGTATAACTATAATGAATTTTGTACATAAATAACTATATATGGATTTTGTCCATATATAAACATATATAGATATATTATATTAATTATATATAATAATATGTGATTATATACAACAAAAATGTATCGGGATATTTAAATGACGGAGGTATGCGAATTTAAAAAAAAATGAAAAAAAAAAAATTCGAAGTGAGACTCGAACCAGCGACCCCGTGATCACTAGACTCGAGCGCTACCGGGTACGCCACGAGTCCGGTTCGAGTATCGTTGCATCTTTGTGGGATAAGAGTGCGCTCGAAAACTTCAAAGTCAATTTTCTCGAAAATTTCTGAATATGGCGTCGAACTGCTTTGGGATATTAATATTCGAGCTCTGAACTTCACGTACCATGAGTACGAAAAATTACAAAAATCCGACTGCCGTACTGTCCCCTTGTTAGCAATTGATTGCTTTTTTTCATCTTCAAACAAAAGTATCCGATATATGGTGCCTCCCTTCTACCATGAACACTGGTTGTAGATTACTATATGACCGATAGTATAAACATTTAGCTAGCAAATCAACAATTGAACTGATGAGAAAAATGGGGAAAACCAAAATAAATATCTCATACAGCGGATTTATAATTCCATTTATATTGTTTATTGTGCAAAAAAGCGCTTTAGATTGATGTATTATTTATGCAATTTTCCGTTCCATTATCCGCAAACTCTGTAAAAACGACATTGTATCAGCGTTTTGAACTATTTGAAATCCCAATATGTTCTATGATGCCGATTTTCTGATAAATTCCAATATTCTAAATTATTCCCATAATTATAAGAATAGTTTTGATACCCCATACTCATGTAATGTGCGTAACACGTAGGAAAGTAATGAGAAATGTAAAAACCGGACCCGAAAGAATAGGCATGGTAAAATGAGACACCAAGGCAGCTCGTGAAAAAAAGAACAAGACAGCGAAGCTATAAAATCAAGACATGCTAAACGTATTCTGTAAGGGCAGTACATATTGCGATTTATTTTCCCTCTTCATCACCATCACATTGCGTGGTTTTCCAAAGATTTTCCGGAGGCAGCAAGTTTGTCTCGCCAGGGAGAACGTCGTCCGAGAGGAAGCTACCGGGAAGAAAGAAACGGAATATAGCTGCAACATTTCGATGTAGTTTCCAGAGATTCGACCTTTTCGAATTTCGGTTAAATTTTGTCGAATCGCGAGAACTTGAATATCATGAAAATTTCATAACAGTCTGAATTTTATCACTTGTTCTTCCCGAATGTAATTTCGGTCGATCATCCTGTATGGATATTTGCATGACATCGGATGTTTCGTCAAAAACATCTACGCTTGCCGAAATCATGGCGATTACACATGTATAATTTGGTTATTCGAATCCCGAGTCTGGTCATTCATCGTCACTAGATATGATACTCACACATACACGACTGAACGGCACAACGTTAAACAATATCACTAAACGTAATTTTTTTTGTAAAGATAACGCATAGAATCAACAATTTGGAGATAAGGTCTCTCCGATTGTGCTGTATGATTTTGTAAGTCCTTGAGGCTTATTTATAATTTCTAAGAGAATATTCCTTCGTTGATTGTAAAAGTGGTTGCATCAACCTTTAAACGCGATACACCTTGTGTTCAAGAACTTATCTCAATGTATATTATGCTTATCTGTAAAGAAGATAAAAAAAGGTGGACAGATTCCTAGTAATATTTTCAGAAGACGTGCTTTATCTGCCACTCCGTCCTCCAGTCAATGCTATTGCCATAATTTTGTTGATATACGAGATGGAGATGTTTTCTAACCAGTTTTTTTCGATGAAATCTATTTCCATCAAAAGACTTTGACGTCGGAGCCTAGAGACGATGAATATTCAAGAAGAATTTCAATGCGGAGTTTACACAACAGGTTCCAGTAAATTCTATTAAGCTACTTTATCGTGATTGCCGATAGGCTATTCCAGTTCCACGGTACTCATCACTACAAGATTATTTTAGTAGAATTGGGTTAAGGCACAACACAACTGTGAACCTCTGTTTTTTTGCCATTTTTCAAGAATTTTTTCTGTGGGAAAAAAAGAGATATTCGGATTTTTTTTTGTTTTGTTCGTTGTTTATTGAAGATACATAAAAAATAATTTTCAAATTTTTCACGCCCCATGGTGACGCTGGGGAAGCTCCCGCGTCAGGTACTGTTGCCTCTGCAGTGGTTCGCGGCACGCAGCAGAACTCTCTTCAAAGTCGATCTGAAAAAAAATACCGAGTGTTTTCGTTGATAATATGATATTTTGAAGAGAAGTACATAGGGATTTGAAAAAATATTGATTTTTAAAAAATAGGCACGCTTTTGAAATTAAAGGACGATTTTCGAGCAAAATTTCTCGTCGAAAATAGGCTATAACTTTTTTTATTATTGAGATATCGAAAAAATCCTATGTACTTCTTTAGATAATCTAGTTTTATTGATGCAGTCCAAATTTAAAGTCGATCGGATAAAAATTGCTCGAGTTCTGCTGCGTGCCGCACTGAAAAAAGTGGTTTTGAGAAAAACGCGTTCAGTTTTAGGTTTGTTAATTTATGCGATAAATTGGAAAAACATTTTTTTACCTTTAATCAGCGATGCCGGCACCATATAGCTGGCCTTCAAGAAGCAAATCATTGTCCCTAGCATCTTTTCTCGAACTTGTAGAGGCTCTTCTTACCTCTTTTGCAGCGTCTGTGAGCGAGCACTCCGCCAGCTCGATCCGCGCTGCGTCGGTTTCAACGCAAAAATTGAAACAATTTGGGCCGATAGTTATCCCCAACGTCTCCAAAACTTTCATGAGGCTTCTCAGGCCATCATTGAATAATAATACCGCGATATCAGCTGCAATATCGACGATTTTTTTGCTCCCGGACTGACACTTGGGGGCTATTGCCCAAACTGATTTGTTGTAGCTTTCGTTGTTGTTTTGCGTGAAGTCGCCCAAACAACGCTGCAGAAAATCGTCTCTGCTCAAATTTATATATCCCGGTATACCTGCCGAGCCTGACCCAGGTAGGAAATTAAAAGGCTGACGATGGAAACAAGCTTGTGCGAGCCTTGTTTCACCGAGCCTGAGTGAGACAGACCTGGCCCAGGTTTCATTGCATCGTTTGGAGCAGCCTGGAACCAAGACTCGCTGCTTAGCCTAAACTCAGGGTTATTTCAAGCTTTATTCAGCCGGTGAATTTTGAGGCTGAAAAATCAGGGCTGGATGCAGGCTTGTTTCAGGTTGTGATAAAATAAAATAAGTTTAAAATAATGTTTTTACTGTACTTTTATGAAAAAAAAATTTAGCAATAAATTTGTCGGGTGCGAAGGCACGAAAAACGAAAGCGAAGGAGGCAGCTCAGAACATTTAAACATATGCTCTTATCGATATTTATGAGGTACACAAAAAAGTATATACGAAAATAAAAGTACGCAATAAAATAAAGTTTTGTTTTTTAAAATATTTTTTATATATATTTTGTAACAAATAATATAACAAATAATAAATATATATAACAAATCAAATGAATTCTTTACAAATTTATTAAATTTACCCCAATGTAGAATATAGGAAACTAAAAACAGGCCTCAATAGCCTCGGGAAGAGTTTGGGAAAAGCCTGGTCATAAATGCTCGTGACGGCTTCATTAAGGCTCGTTTTGAATCTTGTTGTTTCGTCGTTTCAGGCTTAGTACAGGCTTTTCTACCAGCCTTTGGTCAAGCCTGTGTGCAAGAGCCTGAAACCGCGTTATCATTCAGAGGTTCAGCTAGGCCTGAAATCAGGCTGGTGCTCAGCCTGAATAAAAAAATGTGAGCCTTGTTTCAGAGCTTGGCGAGCCCTTTTTTCATCGTCAATTCCTACCTGGGGAGGCGCGCAGCTGCGCGGGACCCCGAGCGTCACGGAGCGCTGCACCGCTCCACAACATATTCAATATCTCCGAAAATAATTATTTTTTCGACCTGGGTCCAACGGCATCTTAATCTTAAATGTATTTTAGATTTTTCTAGATGGTTTTCAAAAAATCGATTTTTTGAAGCCGTCACAGTGGTGGTCACAGTGGTGGCCGTCACAGGTCACCCTTAAGTCAACATGTTACCGCCGAGCTGAATTTTTTTCTGAACCTGTATAACCTCTTTGGAGATCATCCTGTGCCGTTTGAATACGGTCCACAGTACCGTTTTTTAGAGAAAAAATCGGCAACTCGGCGTATTTCGTGGGCTAATAATCACATTACGCCTGAGGAAAACTCCTGATCATTTTTCAGTACATTATTGATATCTGCTAAGTGAATGTTACCACGGGGCTGAAAAAATAGGTACGTTTCGACTAATTATCGGACTAACCCTTGGTACCGTGAAAATAAGGATTCACAGTACCGTTATAAAATTATTAATGTTTTCGATGGCGAATTTGTGCGAAAATCAAGCACACAAAATATGAGACTGTGCAATCATGGCAACGTCGTAGACAGCACAAATGCTACCTATTTTATCGGTATTCGGTAGTTATACCCAGGAACGTCAAACTACTCGGTTCAGGATAATGAACAACGAATATTATTGGTACTTATTTTCTCAATTAGTAATAGGTACTTAACATTAATTTGATAACTATGTTCAGAAATTATACATTTCTCCGACATTTCTGGGCAAAGCCAAAATAACGCGGATTTTTTTTCATACATACATTTTTTTAGTATATCGGAAAATTATTAAAGTTTTTGGTTTCTTCGAGATTATAGACAGCTTTAGTACACACTTTTTTTTCCAACGGAATTTTGTTTACTCGGGCCGATATTCATTTGTGACAGCTCTTTGGGCCGATATTGAGGTTACGAACGGAGCGCAAATGTCTCTAACTTTGCGACACTTCTGCCAACCTGGACATTATGATATACCACGATTCACGACGTTGCCAATTCGTTTCGCGTTAATTGAGCGAGAAACAGTTATAGAAAATAATTATACAAAGTAATGAAAACACTTATTGTAATCAATCACTTAATGTAATCATCTATGTGCAAAAATGCATATTTTTACAAATAGATGTCGAAATGATGATGAGTTTTCGGTGAAAAAAAAGATCTTTGATTTCTGGTACTCAGGCTCGAACAAACCCTGCTTCGGGATCTTTGAAATGGTGAATAGATAGAATGCAGAACGGTAAAAGTGATGTCCTGTATTTTTCGGATCACCTTTGCTCAGAAAATACGTGTTTATGGGCCAGAAAATATAAATATGCACTTCTTTCTCCGCTGAAGTGTAAAAAAAGTTTCCATTGTAGAGAACACGTTTTAACGCTGCAGTGAAATTAACTGGAGTCGACGAAAAAGATTAACCAATTCGCGCGTCACAAATTGAATTACAAAACAGAATGAATTACTATTCGCATGGCGGATTCGACTCCTAACGAAAAGGTAGAAAGCAGTAGTCGACCTTCCCTGATTTCATCACGTACTCACCATCTATTGTTGGTACAAAACCGGCGGTTGCTAAGGTAGCAATTCTCGTGGATGTTGGCGCCATCTCTATGCGCATGTATGATTTACCAATTTCTTTTTTCCCGACTGTCGAGAATTCTTGTCGTTATCGTCGAATAATTTTTAGTATATTCTAAATACTTTCCGAATACATTCTGGATACTCTTTGACCATTCTTGCAATAAGCTTTTTGATAACCTTTTGTCCATTCTTATATATTTTTCATTCTGTCCCCCCGTTTGCTCTATCTCTTCCGATAATGAATGTAGATAATATATATTTTTTTAAAAATATGTGCACAGATTGTATTCGCGAAAGTAACGGAGAAGAATAATGAAGCAATTATTGAACTTTTCCCTTGTTGTTCTGCAAAGGATTCATTTATGTGCTAAGCATAACAAACAAATTAAACATTCTGTTGAATGATTAATTAAAAAAAATGTGTAGAAACAATTCAAACGTACCGACCTGTACGACCCTACAAAACCTT
>OX101786.1:35699938-35788730 GCA_944452715.1 Ophion slaviceki | reverse complement strand
AAGTTTTTATTGGTTGATTGAGGTTGTTATGGGGTTTAGCCGTCGGGGGTGAAGTACGAGGGGTGCACCCTATGCTTATGCACGGGGCCGATTGACTATTACCAACTGTTAGCTTTCAAATAATTGTCATATTGAACGTACGTTTTCGAACTATTTTTCTACATCTATTTGTGAAAATATGGATTTTTGAACATTCAGTGATTACATTCAGTGTTTTCATTACGTTGTATAATTATTTTCTATAACTTTTTCTCGCTCGATTAACGCGAAACGAATTGGCAACGTCGTAAATCGTGGTATATCATAATGCCCAGATTGGCAGAAGTGTCGCGAAGTTACAGACATAGCGCCCCGTTCATAACCTCAATATCGGCCCAAGGAGCTGTCAAAAATGAATAGCGGTTCGAGTAAAAAAAATTCGCTGGAAAGAAAAAGTGTGTACTAAAGCTGTATATGATCTCGAAGAAATGAAAAACTGTAATAATTTTCCGATATTCTAAAAAAAAAATCATGTATGAAAAAAATCCGCGTAGTTTTGTCTGCTTAGAAATGTCTAGAAATATATAATTTCTGAACATAGTTATTAAATTAATATTAAGTACTTATTACAAGTTGAGAGAATAAGTATCAATAATATTCGTGGTTAATTATCCTGACAGAGTAGTTTGACGTTCCCGGGCACAATTACCGAATACCGATAAGTTAGGTAGCATTTGAGCCGTTTACGATGTTGCCATGATTGCACCGTCTAATATCTTGTGAGCTTAATTTTCGCGCAAATTCGCTATGAAAAACATTAATAATTTTATAATGGTACTGTGAATCCTCATGTTCACGGTACCAAGGGATAGTCCGATGATTAATCGAACCGTACCTATTTTTTCAGCTCCGTGGGAACATTCACTTAGCAGATATTAATAATGTACTTGAAAATGATCGGGAGTTTTCCATAAGCGTAATGTAATTAGCCCACGAAACACGCCGAGTTGCCTCTTTTTGTTGTTGTAAAAAACGGTACTGTGGAACGTATTCAAACTGCACAGGATGATCAGCAAAGAGGTTATGAAGGTCCAGAAAAAAATTCAGCTCGGTGGTAACATGCTGGCTTAACCCCATAACAACTTTAAACCTCACTTCTACACATTTTAGTGCATTCCTTGGCATGAATAACAAATGAATGGTGGTAACATTTTTGTCATCCGCACCGAGCATGTGTGGGAAAGATTTGGATAAAAAGCGACTAACTAAGACCAATTTTACGTACTTCTAGTCATTTTTCTACGGTTTTCTCGTTGCCACGACTTCTCCACGTTAGGATAAATAGTAGTAGCGTTAAATACATTTTCTCACGATAGGAGGGCAATGCGGCATATAATCCTGCTGTCAGTGCGATCAGTACATTGAAAACGAGAACGCAAAATGCGGCGAACGACCTCACTCGGTACAGCAGTAAGCTGTCCTTCGACTTGAGTAGGAAACTCAGCAACTTGAAAATCGATCAAATGCAAAATATTAACAATATCGTTAATCCGGCAATCAGTGACGTTCGGGTAAGAAAATTACAATTTTCCTGCTCGTATTCGTTAAGACTCAATGCAATTTGCAAAAAACTGTTATCTGTCTGCAGTAACATTCTGACACCCAATGTATTTGTATTTGTTATTGGTGCACGACCGGGGGAGTAAATGTTCTTCCATACCGTAAAATGGGGCTACTTTGACATTCAGGGTAACTTTGACAGTTTTTGGGGCTACTTTGACAGACCGCCAAAAGTAAGGTCTAAATTGTGTGCGGAGCGTGCCCGCGTGACCTTCTGTGGCGGGCGGCGGGTGCGGGGAATAAACTTGAACAATAATTTGTTGTTCAAGTTGATTTTGATCTCAATCATAATTATAAGACTGATTAACTGCCTATAATAGTACCCTAGGTACTTGATATTTTTATGTAAAATGTTTCCTTAAGGGAGGACACCACTGTAAGTGCTCATTTTCGACCGTTTTTTTCGGATATTTTTTAAAGTAAGGAATAAAATATATGGTCAAAAGAAATTAGGTTTTATGAGGTATACATTGAAGTATGTGAAAAAAAAATATTATTTGTCAAAAGAATACAAAATGGCGGCGCACGAGTCGCTATAGCACTACTGGTTTTCAGCCAACCCTCTCCGCGGCACGCAGTAAATCTGTGGTACATTTAGTCCCGGAACTAAGAGTGGAATATTTTCGTTACTCATGTGAGTTTTAGCAGTCATGTACGGGGGGAAATTGAAAAAATAACTTTAAAACAATTTGGCATGAGTTTGAAAAAAGTTTTCTTTTTCAACCATAATTTTCATATATCAAAAGTGATATATTTTTTTACAATGTTCAATTAATAAAAAAACGCGCTTGTACTTGACTGTTAAAGCAATTTAAGAAGCTACAGTTCAAATTTCAAGTCGATTGGACGAAAATTGTGCAAGTTCTGCTGTGTGCCGATTTCAAGAACATGGTTCTGAGAAAAACATTTTTTTATTTTCGTGTACATTTTTTACAATACATATTTACACGAAATAAGTTTAATGTCTGCTTAATGACGTACCTTTTAACCAAATCCCAAATAAATAATCCAGTAGACAAAAAAAATCGGCAAAAACGACCTTTTCCGGTCTGTCACAGTGGTGTCCTCCCTTAAGGGGTCTTCTCACTTTAGACGCTAAAAAAGGCTATTTTCATGAATTTTTCGATGGGCTTATATAATAGATATTGATTAAAAGTTGTTACACTTAATAAGTACACTTTCGAAATACACTTTAAAAAAATATTTATTTAAATCACTATTTATAGACGAAAATGGTAGTTATAAAAATGTCCAAAAACGATGGTAGGTCTACGCTGTTGATGAAATCTCGGAGATTGATAATCGGAAACAAAAAAATCGAACGGTTTTAGATTCAGTATGTTAATGGCTATAGCGCATATCATATGATTTTTTATGTATGCAAAAATAAAAAATGGCGGACTCATTTCGAAAAAACAATAAAAAACTTTTTTCACCGTTTTTGGTAAAAAATATAGTAAATATCGGTTCATAGTTTCGAACATTTTATCAACAAGCCGTCGAAAAAAGTTGCTTCCATAAAAACGCGTTTAAAGTTTGTTTGGGTTACATAAATACATGAAAACTTTTTTTTATGGATTTCGAAAGTGTATTTATTAAGGGGTAAGACCACAGTAGAATTTTCAAAAAATCGATTCTTTTTTCTCGCTAAAACGGTGCTTTATCATCATAAGAATAAGTTACGATTCGACTACAGCAAGACATTTTTTTTCACCGACTCTGAGCGTATAACGTAAGCCCACCTCTGGCACGACCGGAGGCATATGTTAAACTTCAAACGCGTTTTTCTCGAAACAGCTTTTTTCCAATTGGCGTGACAAATAACTTCAACAATTTTCAGTCGATTTACTTCAAATTTAAAAGTTATGTTCCTAATTGCGCTTCGCAGAGAAGTACGTACGGAATTTCTGATTAATCGAAAACTTTTCATTTTATGAGCTTATACGAAATTTTTCACTGAAAATTCAAGTTCAAATCAAATTCAAGTTCAAATACCTACAACTTTTGAATAAAACAATATTTTTTAAATTCCGTACGTACTTTTCTAGGTATTTTAATGTAGATTGACGAGAATTTTTGTTTTTTGTTCTAGGTAAAAAATTGTGGATGCTAAATGTCACGCCGCAGAGCGCCTAACAAAAGATAACTAAAGAAAATATTAGTAGTCGGCCATTTTGTACATCGAAAAAAATACATATATTTTCTCACAGCTTAATATTCATACTAAATAGATGTGTAATAAATTTTATGAGTGAATCTCTTATTCATACGAAAAAAATTGTTAAGTTCGCACATGATTTTATTTCCGTTACTGTGGCCTAACCCCTTAAGTGTAACAACTTTTATATCAATATCTATAATATAAACCTATAAAAAAAAATCATGAAAATAGCGTCTAAAGTGAGAAGACCCCTTAACAAAGATGACGATTAGATAGTAAAAAATCGTTGTTTTTTATTTAATTCCATGTATAATGCATAAAACATTACATTTTTTATGAAAATGATTTTAAAGTAACCCTTAATGTTTGACATAAGTTGCATTTCAATGCCCTGTCAAAGAACCCCCGAACTCGGGTTTTCTTTGACTCTTTTAAAAATATATATATAAAGTTGTGGGCGGGTTGTGGGGCTTGACTTTCTTAAACATTTGGTCGCCAAGGGACACATTGTTCTATTGGAGCAACACACGTTGGAATTTAGGACGTTAAAAAAAGTTACCTACAAAAAACTTCCAAAACCTGTTCAAAGTAGCCCCGTTTTACGGTATCTGATGACGCAGCGTTGAAATGCCTCGTTCATAAATTACTATAAGCTGCTTATACAAAATAAATTTTCAGTCAATGATCTCAACTGCTAGTGCGAATGGCAAAAACGCCGAGCATTGCTTTGAACCAGCACGACTGAGGCTCAGGGATGCTAGTATGAAAGGCTTCAAGGAGTTGGACGAGTGTGCCGAAACTGGAAAATCGAGCATAAGTGGAGTTGCGAGCAACATTGACGCGACGGTGGCGCTCGGCAATCGTATCGTCAACGATCTCGACGCGATAGTCAGGGACTGTTATTCGCTTAATAGTATGCAGATGCAGAGTTGTATATACGGAAAACTCCCAGGCGCGAGCGGGGCGGTACAAATGTTGGAAAATACCGCCAGCGAGTTAAAGAGGACTGGTGACACGGCTTCCTCGAGCGCCGTCACAACGGCATTCGCTTGTAATTTGTTGGCACCGCCAAAGGTGCGAGAGGTGGCTACGTCGGTGCGAATCGACACCAAGAAATGTGTTGATAGCGCGTGAATGACATTATGTAGTTAACAGACACCATTTTTCGATAAGAGCAGTTCTCGGTAATTAGCTTGTCTCTGTGATAGAGCGATTACGAAATTTCGCGAAATACCGAATAAACAAACATTGTATAAGTTAATATTGATTTAAAGAGTTGATTCAATCTCTACCAGCGTATACATTTCTTGAGGTTTCTTGATCAGGATCAGGTCGTGATCCGGGTGTGATGCGGGCGATCCTTGTTATGGAGATCCTGATAGCGCTCCGATTAGGCCGGTTGTATCTGGGCACGAACTCAAGCAACACTAAAATGGGTCTACTGAGGATTGGCCTCACAAGGCCCTATTGAAGCTTGCCTCAGCATTCCATGTATCCATACAACCTTCTACATCCCAAGAGGAAATTTAATTCGGCAGCAATCCTTGAAGGTCTAACGTTTTTGAAAACACCATTCAAAAGGCGTTATGGTGATTGTGACGGAAAAAATCGTACAACTCGAATGCGTGTTAGAAGATTTCCTTGTAAATTATTTTTAATAAACTCAATACTACTTTTAACTAATGTCATTATAACTTTCATATAACTGTATTAACTTACAAAAGATGTTGAAATTCTACGCTTTGCAATACATTGTAGAGTCTGTGGGTGTACCGGCTACGCAAGGCAGTCCTATTAATAACGGCCTGATCACACAGCAAATCCACGTGTGTTATCTGTTACACGCGGGGTGTGATTTTAGGAATTAACTCGTGTGAATGCCGTACACAACTTGAACCAACGCAGTTATGTGTGTACAGACAATTCAAGTTTAAGATGTGTATTCTTAAACGCTTGTACTGCATTAAATTTTAACTCTATATTGATGTTTTATTTAAAACATGCAACACGTATAATTGGAGACATGTACACTTAAGATATCAATGTGTCTTGAATAATGCATTTATGTGCATTACAGTAAAGTTAAACGCATTTCACACGTATTTGTAAACGATTGATCCGACTGATGGATCTTAAAATTTACATGCCAATTATAAAATGCTCAACATACCGCTCAAAAGTTTGGATACACCAGTTGATATTTCTTACCGCACAAAAAGTTAGATAGCTCTGTAAAAAAAAAAAAATAATTAAATTTAACGAACGGCGTTTTGGAGGGAACAAATTCATCTTTGTTTTGCGTCTTTGAAATTTTTTTTCCGCCTCGGTGCGCATTTTTGCACGTGGCCCCTTTTCGGCTATTTTTCGACCATCGAGAACTGGCCGCATAAATTATGCATTTTTTTGGCATCTTTATCCATGATAAACTTGAAACGGGTAGTAGAAGCGCCATTTTCATTTTTTTTAAAGTTTCGTAGAATTTTTTCGCAAAGTTATTTCATTTTGACTAAAAAAGGACACATTTTGGAAAATGCAACGTAACTCAAGTACTATAGGGTTTAAGAGGAAATATCAAAGATTTAAAAAGTTGCGTACGTTTATACTGGATAGCCTGGATTTTTTTCAGAATTTTCCTTTGAGATTTTTTTTACTATTTTCGCTGGCAACTCTGAGTAGGATAGCTTTACTTGAAAAGTATGGAATCACACCAATATCACTTTAGAACAATTATTTTATTTTGCATTCGACAATGTTTATTACAGTACCCAGGGCTGTGGTTCTATCCTGCTCGCTGCTTGTCTTTGTTTACATTTTTAAGGGGTTACACCACCTTGAAATTTTCGAAAAATCGATTTTTCGTTTTATTTTTTCTCATAGTTTAAACCCTAGAAAAAATTTTAAGCTGAATGCGAAGTCTGTATCTATAATATCAACGAAGAGATTAATTTTTTCTACCACACTGTGCAGCGCTCCCTTAGATAGATTCTCTCTTAGATAGTCGTACGTCTTGAAACGAAGGCACTAGTGGAATTGAAGCCCCATGGTAACGATTTCGACAAAAAGACTGCATTGGGCATGTGCAAGGAAGGATGGGCACAAGACTCTGCAAGGTGAAAAAAGATAATAAAGGACTCGGCGGTAGAGGTAAACTTACAGGAAAGCTAATAAACGAATTGAGCGTTTACTATGCATTGTCGATGAGAAATAATTGTAATTCTGTAGAAGATATACATAACGCAATCTAGGCGATGTTTTATCATAAATCTTCGACCAACGAACAGCCTAAATACGAATTCTGTCCGCCCGGTGAAAAGATTTGGTGTACGTGGCGAAAAGCGGAAGCACAAGCACGAATATCAGCATAAATCTACACTTCGTAAAGATGTATAAAAAGCAATTCGCCCTGTTTACGAAGCTCTCACTGACTATGCTCTGCTCGAACGGTATTTAGGAGGATATAATCAAAACTAACGAAAGCATAAACGCTACGATATAGAAAATCGCACCAAAAATAAATTTCGATCGTATGGAAGTAGTTGAAATAGCTACTTATATCGCTACATGTATTCATAATAATGGTTATGGTAATATTTTATTAACATTACTCGTATTATGACGTCTGGCCCAGCCTGATTTTTTTTCTTCATTTTTATATATTTTTTTAAAATCTTGAGCTGTTACGAACTGATTGAAGGTAAGACTCACAAAAACCGCACCGTGAGCCGAATAACCGCACGTTTCATGTACATGTACTTTCTTTTGCGATTATCTCGAAACCACATTTTTCGAACTGATACCAACGAAATCGCGTAAACTATCGGTCCGATTGCTTTCAAATTTTTACACAATACTTTAAGATGCATTATCTAAATTGTGGCGTAGGACTTTTCCGATAACTTGATTGGTTTTTTTTATTAATGTTTTTGCTCCTAAAATTTCGGTAAAAAATACAAATTTTTTTCTTCGGCTCGACATAATTTTTTCAATGGTCCAACAATAAATCGCTATGCTACATTGTTGCGTCACTATTCACGAATAAGCTAATTTTTCTTTCAGATGCTACATGACTGAGGAACAGGTGGGACAACGACCGCGCGCATCGTGCGGAGGGCCTCCGCGAAAATGTGCACAAAGCCGCTATTTAAAAATATTTTTAAGGGAAATTTGTTTACGTTATTCTTAAAGCCCTTTCTAACGTTGTATGAAAAAATTAAAATATTCCGATTCATACTTTCGAGTTTATTATTTTTTTTTAAACATACCCATTTTTCGAGTGGCCAAGGTGGCCAGACGCCTTAAACATAACCATTAGAAGTAATTGTTATGACATGTGCAATGACGAAGACCGTATATTGCTGGCTGTAAAACACGCGCAAGAAAGTACAAAAGAGGCCAGAACAGCTCAGAAAAGGTCAATATTATCTCTCGAGAACCAGCAACTTGCTGAGGGAGGACGCCAATATAGAGCAGGAACCGTCAATTAACTACACAACAAAGTATGCCACAAATTTTCAATGTTTTATACTGTTGAAGCCGCGTCAAAACTTTAGACCCATTTTTCTCGAAACGACATTTTTTGAATTTGCAGGAAACATAACTTAACAACAGCTATTCCGATCGATTTGAAATTTATACCCCACATTTGCAACATAATTATCTGTTTTTTTTTATGTAAACCGTTTTTGTTTAATCAATGCTTTTGAGTTGAAATTTTACGTGAAAAACAAAAAAAATTCTGCGTGATGCCGAAAATCCCTTTTTCTTTTTTTTTCAGAAAATTTTATATAGCGCCGTGTATGTAACCTAACTTAACAAAATATGTTCATTCTTTTATGTTTCAGATGAACCGTGGGGCCATTAGGATTCCCGCAGATTGAAGGTGGAAAAAAACTTAACGTGCGCGGAGGCGTGTATCTCCGCCAATTATCAATATTTTTAGATTAAAAAAAAATACATTTAAGTAGCTGAAAACATGTACTAAAAGAGTGTAAAGATGGAAATAAAAAAAATGTGCATTAGTTTACCTACCAAATATTCATGAATACCGAGTCTTATTATAGCCGCTGAGGGTGGTGTAACCCCTTAATAGAAAAAGAAAGGAGGAATTTTGCGAAGTACTACAAGCATCCTCGATAACGACGATCAGTTCTGTGTATGCTTCAAACGCGACTAAGGGGAGAAAGGAGGTGGCAAAGTATGTATGGAAAATAAAAAAAAACGGGTTAAATCTACTTGAGACTTTGTACAACTGCTCCTAGACACAATTAATAAAAATCCAGTGTTTTTGGAAATTCAATCCGTAAGGGGAAAAGGGGGTAGCAAAATTTGTACGGCAAAGGAAATACGTGGTCAGATTTACTTGAAACTTAGTATTAATGCTCTTCAATACAATTCACGTGTTCTTTAATGAAATATTTTAGGAGCACATTTCATTGAGGGACGTTCAACACAAGTCTACGCGAGCGACGTCGCGAGCAGGAAGCTAGTATGATATAAAACCATTAAGATAGAACTCTGAATAGAGTATTTAATTTAATTTTGGATTTGTGAAACATTCTATGCAGTAACTAGACGGGCTGTAGTGCCTTGAACCAACACCCATGCAAACTATAAAATGAATCAAATAACATACCTAATACGCATAGAAATACTACACTTAAGGGTGTAATATAAAACGGATAAAGCGAATCCCGAAATTAAACACTCTGAAATGTGTAAAAAGTGACCACAAGTAATCGCACATACAACTGTGTGAAAACAACTCACTTGGATTTGCAGTGCAGGCTGTCTTATAAACGCCTGCGGTCAGGCGACCACCCATGCAAAAATGTGACCGGGCATTCCTTGCTTAGTGTCGGGCCCTGACCAATCGTGCCTTGTATGATTTACCTTTTCCGTAATGTCTACCAGGCAGAACGTTGTCATGTCCTGAAAAGTAGAGCCTGCCTTTAAGAACTGTGTAATGCTGCTTTGCCTTTTATCCCATCAAAGATATTTATAACGGATTAGAATGAAACTAATACATCTGCAGGAATTCTATTCACCATTAAAAGCATTAATTGCACGAATGAGAAGCGACGAGGATAAGAATGCTTATCATAAATACCGGGACTACGATAACTAATGATTTGAGCATGACGAATAACAAAATTATTTAATGAGGCAAAAAAGTAAAGCAGGTCATTCATGGTTTTTAAACGCCTTGTCGGCTATTCAGAAAATATCAATGGTCTGACCGTGAAGACAATACCTGCATGTATTCCGCCAACAATCCGCCAGGTGGCTTCAAGCGAAGCACTTCGCGTAAGCTAGATGCCATCGTAGAAGGATAAAAATTCGATGTGTTGTACCATGTACAGAAGTGCTATGCTTGTGGAGAGGACAGAGTGAGCACTCTAAGGGAAATAAAAAAAAAAGTAGTTATAAAAGGTCATATTCAACCAATGTTTTTTTTATATCGGGTGCTAAATTTATCGTAGTTTAATAGTGCATTCACGCATTTCCAGTAAATCTTTAAAATACAAATAATGAAACCAATTTAAAATCTTTGAGAAAGGGCCGCTTTGCCCAGGAGGGTGGCCTGAAGCGGGCCACCCTGGGCAAAGCGGACACGGAGAGAGCAAAGCGAGCACCCTGTATTTTTTCTGAGATTACACATAAATAAGAAGAAAACGGGAAATCATAGGGAACAAAAACTATGAATGTACCCACATATTTTATGGCAGACAAATCATTATTATCATCATAAAAGAACGAAAACTAAACGTGTCTTATTAACAGTTAGTAAACTTAATTTTTTTGGCCATCATCACAGTACAATGATCCAACAGCAGGGTAAGCAGTGCATGCATCATGAGCATACATTTGACAGTCATTGCATTGAATCCAGTCTTCGGTGGGAGGATCTATATATGGTCCGTTGCATATAATGTACACGTAATTTTCCTTGTCGGTAGTGTCTTTCTTTTTTGAACTTTTTTACTTTTCCTTAGTTTTCAAATTCTTCTTAAGACTCATATCCCAAGAAGCTTGTTATGTCTTCCTTTTATATTTATTTATCATCTGAAGATAATAGTAAATATCGGTATTAGAAGGTCCACTTTCAAACATGTAAAAAACCGTAGTTGCAATAAATTATAGCGTTTTGGTGAGTTCCTACATAGATAAATAAATGGGAAAATTATTAAAATAAAGTCACACAGTCATCTTCTATCTTCTATTATCATCTTAATTTCACATTGTCATCTGTCATTGGAGCATAGCGGACACGTGCTCGCTTTGCCCTTTTGCGACGCTTGACGTTTTCATCAAACCTGATCAAAAAATTATTGGAATACATTCAAGCAAATCTGAATAAAACAAAGTGAAATAGGCATAAAATAATAGTCACATGTTAGTATTGATCTATTTTACTCACAAGTAGACAACACACGATGTCCATGCTTCCCTTTTTTTCAAACCCGCGGAATTTTGTTTTTTTTTGCCACACGAGCTTTGCGGTCAGCCGCAGTTGAGCTTCACGACTGCGGTAGGACGAGCGGGACGGGGGCAACGTCTCCGCGTCGCGAAACCGCAGTAAGTTTCAAAACGTTAGTTGTACGGAGGAGGCTTGCTTTACGCCGCACTAAGAAAAAAGAAATCATTGATCCAATATCATTGGTGTTATTGAATGAAATTTCGTTGACTCAATTGTAAAATTGTTGGTGCAATAATATAGTTATGAATGCATTTTCTGCAACGAAAAAAAGCGTTTCTAATCATAACATGACTATTCTTGAGTCGAGTACATAAGAAAAATTGAATTTCGCTCGTTTGATTCAGATAAAATTTCTATTAAGTAAATATGTTATTTAATTTTTTTCACCATATCCGATATTGATTTTCAAAACTATTATTCGTTAAAATATTAATATTTTATTTTGATTGAAAAATATTAAGCAAATGTCTGAAATGGTTAAAAAATTATGCGAAAATAAAATTTGTTTCCGGCGCCTTTGGTTGAAAAAATTCAACCAAATCATGGCCGAACGCCACCGAAATTATAGGTGTGAAGAGACCCGTAGTTCTCGGAGTAACCGTTAGAAGCCGCACGCGTGCTCGTTTCTCGTAAGCGTAGCGCGAACCGAAAATCTACGTAAACGTCGGAGAAACTCTAAAGAGTATCGCTTCTTGGCCTGTGGCTGAGATCAAAGTGTAGTATCTGTTCTTATCAGTTGAATATCTGATGTTCTCTCCATGGATATTCCATTGGATATTCCATTGGATATCTGATATTCTCTCCACTGTTATCGTGGATGATCATTCTAATGCTCACTTTTTATTTAAGATTATTAAAAAATTGAAAAACTTTCAACTATTAATATATTCTTTTGATTGCAATGAACATTTATTTCATGGAATATTATATTTTTTTCAACCGGACACTAAATGCGTTGCTACAGATTACACCTGTACTTTGTGATTTCAACCTGTACCTGTACAGATTACACCTGTACCTGTTGAGATTTCAAAAATGATATATACTTGTCTCTATCTCATACTAGTTGCATGTATTGCACTTTTGATATTGTACGGAGTACGAAAATGTTACGTCTAATGGCATACTCGTTTTGATGTAGTAAAGAAATAATCCATTCTATTGATTACATTTTTGTACGAAATAAAAATTGTTGTAGCAATCGCTTGATTATTTCACCCATACATCTACAGTTTGTATATAAAATGATTTCAATAGATTATCGTTTTATTTTAAGGATAATGGAGTTATGGAGAGAACAGAAGAGATTTTCAAATAAAAAAATATGTTATTAAAATCAATCACATTTCCCAATATTTCATAGTATTGTAACAATGTCATATATTGGTGGCACTCTGTGATCAGACATTTATTTGGGTCAACTAATGCATTTTTTTATTCAATTGGTTGTCTTTCTCAGTGCGAGTACTCGCTTTGGGCCCCCTTCCCCTACAGCGTGTACTTACACTTATGATTGTGTGATACTTGTGAAAAAAACCTTTGCCGTCGAGACCTTTTTCGCTCGGATAGTAAGTGGTAAGCAAGAGTCACCTCTCAAGTGCTAAGGGATGATAACTATCAGTCATTTTTATACTAATACTGTCTATCTATTTTTCCCGAGTAAATCGCCAAAAGCCCTTTCAGTACTTGTTCATTTATCTGTTCAGTTCTTAATCAGTTCCCGAAAAAGGGGAACGGCGGATCGAAGCCTGGCTCAAGACCTGTTACATGGTAAACCTGATTCACGCTGGAAGGCCTGACCGTGGCCTGATATTATCTAGGGCAAATAAGGGGCCGTACTTTATCCCGATTTCATCTACACATTTCTACACGGGTTGTCGCATCCGATGACCCGCGTGTTTATTCCAATCTCCTTTGTCGTCGTTGTAAGCCGATGACAAATCTCCCTTCTCAAATTCATTTTTTCCCCGAAAATAAAAATTCGGGTCCAATAGTTTTTAATGCTTTAGCACATATATGAGTTCAACAAAATCGAAGGACGTTCCCATATTCTTTCCGCAGAAACTTGATTTCGCCCTGCAATAAGAGAGAAGAAAAAGAGAGGGGGGTTAGACGCGACGGTTTCTATCAAGCAATCACTGATACATTAGATAAACAATAATAACAACAATTAAAAATAAACCCAAAGAGAAAGGGGGAACAGCCAAACCAAACGGCAAATACATCGCCACTTACCAAAACTTAGCCGGAACGGGTAGTTCAGTGGCCAGGCCAGTTCCACCCAAGGCGGTGCAGTGACCAAATAGAAAGATAGGAAGATTTCGGCGTGCCCGCGTGTAAATCGTACTCGTGCGTATCGTATTGCTGTGCTCGCTGTGTGCGCGCGCGCGCGCGCGCGCGCGTGTGTGTGTGTGTGTGTGTGTGTGTGTGTGTGTGTCTGCTGTCTGATATGTTTTTCACTCGCTGGTTATACCAGATTGAGTTCGTGCCCGATTGGTGTGTCTTGTTGTGAGTATGTGGACGTGGTTTTGTGCTTTATCGCGTGTAGCTGCGGATCGTCTCGTCGGCCTTGCTCTTTCGGATTTGTTTTCTTTCTTTCTCTCTCTCTATTAACATCGATTGGAACTTTTCCACATCAGAATTAAAAAATCCTCTCCTTCTCCGTATATCATGTCACTAAATTTCATCACTCTTTATCTTTTGATGCCCATCTCTATTTTATAGACTCTTTTGTTATGAGACACCTACGCTTACTCCTTCTCTAAACCCAGCACTTTCTATAGTCGGGAGCGTTCAATGATTCCCTTTCGCTAATTGTGCCGAAGTCAGCACTTTCTTTAGTCTGAAGTATAGAATGGTACCCTTTCGCTACTTGCGAGGGAGTCAGCGGAATAATATTTCCTCGCGTTGTCTCTCTTTTCTCTGTCGTTATCTCGGGCAAATTTCTGACTCAGGGACTTTCGCGACTTTTCCACCTCGTCCTTATGCCCTTTCGATACCTATGCCCGAAATGTTAGGAACTATTTTCTATTAGGCGCCTTTTCGCATCTTCTCTCGGTTGGGTTTGTTTCCTCACTCAGTTATGTTCCTCGCTTTTTCAGCTCGTGCTTATACCTTTTCGCTACTTGTAACCAACCGACCGATCAGGGGTCCAATCCCCTTTCGTCTCTCTGCACTCTGGGGCTTCTCGTACTAGGAAACATTACGTGCTTTCCCAGGTTGGACTTGTATCGTATTTCACTACTTCCACCAGAGTCAGAGTTCGGTCAAGAAATATTTCTCTCGCCTGAGGATGACCCATTTATACCTCTCTTTTACCGTACATTTCTTCCCGCCCTGAGCATCCGTTGTTAAGTGTATTTTTAATAAATATGTTTCCCTTCTTTTTCTTTTAAAAATTCTGTACTCTACTTCGGGTGTCTGTCGTGGGATGGCACCACTTATCCCTTTTTTCGACGTAATTTCCGAGCAAGATCATGTACAGACAATGACTAAGCATGTCAACAATAGCCTTGACGGAGTGGGGAGGAACTGGCGCATCAAACGGACCAATCCGTCTGAATATGTAACTTTATGTGCACACTCCGATAGATAAAAAGAAAAGAATTCATAAAAATATCATCTAACGATTTGTGTTAATTAGTATGGCATTGTCGCGTTAAGGCGTCTGAGCACCCTGATTTTTTTCATAATAAACGTTGACGAACATAATAAAACTTACGAACAATTTAAACCATAGTTGGCATTGAAAATCGCAAAATTGTTGAAGTTACATGTATTTTTCGGTAGGAGGTCGACCCGATACATGTGGTCGACCGCGCGGTCCGATCAGTGAATACGTAAAGTGTGTTTCGTAAAGCACGAAAGAAGCATGCCAAGCACGTAGATCTTCACAAAAAGAGGCCCAGGATGCTCAATCCGCTGCCGAAGGGGACATGTATCGACCAGGAATCGCTGATTGAAGGTAGGACTCACAAAAACCGCCCCGTCAGCCGAATAACCGCACATTTACTTTCTTTTATGATTGTCTCGAAACTACATTTTTCGAAATGGTGTCAAGTCAATCTCGAAAAGTATCGGTCTGATTGCTGTGAAATTTGAACAGAATACTTTTAGATACATTATCTAAAAGGTGATGTAGGATTTTTGCGATTACTTGTTTGGTTTTTTTTATTGACGTTTTTCTCGTGAAGTTTCGGTGAAACGTACACTTTTTTTCTTCGGCTCATCATAATTTCCCTAATGATCGAAAAAAAATATCACTACGCTACATCTTAGCGACACTAGCCATGAATACGCTATTGTTTTCACATGCAAAATGACGGCGATACACCTGCAGCAGCAAATACGCGTGTCGTGCCGAGGGCCTCCGCGATTTTTTTTGCTATTTTTCAATATTTTGGACTAAAATTTATTTGAGGCATTCTTGAAGCCGTTTCTTACCGTCTATTATAAATAAAAATATTTCGTTATATACTTTCAAGTTGATGATTTTTTTTTAAATATACGCATTTTCCTAGCGGCTAGGGTGGCCAGACGTCTTAAAGAATTAGATAGAAAATGGGAGATGAAAATTGGGAAAAGGGAGGTTTAATAAAACGTCAACAATTTACGTAACGTAACGTAGATTTTTTAAAAAATATACGCATTTTCCTAGCGGCTAGGGTGGCCAGACGTCTTAAAGAATTAGATAGAAAATGGGAGATGAAAATTGGGAAAAGGGAGGTTTAATAAAACGTCAACAATTTACGTAACGTAACGTAAGAAAAGAATAAAGATTTTCCGGGCCTGTAAACACCAAGGTGAAACACCCTATGGTGTTAACTATAGAGGGTGGACCATTTAACGTGATCGACCAAAATCTGTCCGTTGCCTTTAGAGAGGCCAAAAAAATGTCAGGAGGTAATTTGATTGATTTCGAAGTACTGCTACAGTGGTAAAAGTTCATTTTTGTCGAGGTCATAGATTGCGTTCTCAACGTCATCAATGGTTTTTCAAATGGGAACATGTTTTTTTTTATTAAGACGTTTGAAAGCGACGATTTCTTTCGGCTCTGAATGCTATGGCACATGACGTCACGCGATTTCGTATTATTCACGCATAAAATATATATAATTCTGTCATCCTACATTACGGCGTTTCTTACACGTTGTAGCTGATATTCAGACGAATCCAACTACGTATGATATCATGACCTTGAAATGATTTTTCACCAAAATACACGTGTAAAACGGGAAATCGTGATGGTATTGACAATAAGAATATCCGGTAAAACTATAGAACCACGGCTCCAGCCCAAAATCGCTCCAACATTTTTTTTGTGTATTGTTATGGATAAAAAATGATGTTACATGTTGAATTGAGGTGGGGGAAGCCCCAACATGAATCAAAAAATGTTAAAAAGTGTCACTATGGTGGAGGGTAAAAAAGAAATACGTAACATGCATCGAAAATTTAGTACAAATTCCAGAAATCGACCAATTTACGACGATATTTATGAAGGACTAGATCGGTCTCGCGGATCCAGCCCTTCACAAAAAAGGGTATAAAAGAAATCTAGCAAAATCCTGTCTGTACGTACGTACATGCATTCGTGTGTGTGTGCGTACATGCATTCATGTGTGTGTGCGTACATACATTCGTGTGTGTGTGCGTAGATGCATTCGTGTGTGTTCGCGCGCGTGTGTGTGTGCGTGCCTCATTCGTGTGCATGCGTGTGTGTGTGCGCGCGCGCGTGTATGTGTGGGCGTGTGTGTGTGTGTGTCAGGATTTACACACCCGCATGCATGGATTTGCATACACAGGATTTGCACACACGCATGCATGCGAGCGTGTGGGTGTGCGTGTGTACGTATGTGAGTGTGTGTCTATAATGCGCTATTTTGTCCCTCGTTTCCGCAAACTTCAAAATCCCATACGTTATGGAATTAATAAAAAAAAGTTGGCCTCCCCCAGCTGAATATCAATAGTGATGACATTATAAAGGCGTTCATGGCAAAAAAAACATTGGCATTGAAATTGGTCTGGAGCCACGATTCTATAGTTTTGCCGAGTATCCGAATAATGTAATTGAATTTTTGTACAGAAAATTTATTGTAACAAATGTTCGAAGTGATGTCCATTAACCTCAACACATTTTTTAAGACGTCGGATAAACGATGCTCTTGACCTTCGAATAGTTTCTGGTGTGATAGCGACGCAGGTTATCCTACGGATACAATAATTTAAATAGTCGGAGATGTTTCTGATGTTTGTAAATGCTGACAGTGTAACGCAGTTAAACCCTAGTAAAGTGAAGAATGTTTACCATCTACCAATATTAGAACCAGTAGACAAGTGTATCCATCCAAAGTAACATGTAATAACCGTATCGAAAATGGTATTGCACAGTCAAGCAGAGGAAGTGGAAATGATTCTGATTTATGGTGAGACCGGCAGGAACTTCGTGCAAGCGCAGGAACTTTATGCACAGCGTTATCCTGACAGGATAACGTTATCTTGATTAGTTCAAGCTCGTGATATCATAGGTCGTTGGATGCGTCTGAATGTCAACTACAACGTCTTGATAAAAACAAAAATATGTTCCCATTTGAAAAACCATTGGTAACCTTAAGAGCGCAAAAACTATGACCTTGACAAAAATGAATTTTTCACCACTGTATCAGCCCTTGAAATCAATCAAATTACCTTTTGACATTTTTTTCGTCACTCTAGAGGCAACGGAGATATTTGGGGTGGTCACGATAAATGGTCCACCCTGTGTACCACGACGGTTTGAATATAGAAGAACAATGGAACTTCGCCTGACAGATGATGAGATAAACTTATTACGAATAGGTATAGCGAAGAGAGGAATAATACCGTTTTTATTCTAAATTGATGAAAGAAACTTTTTTTATTCGATACATTACGTTCTAAAATGCGTTTTTCCATTGCAATCGTCATTCCAACCATTTAATTGTAAGAAAGTGCCTTAGCGTCTAATCTATAGGCGTCGAAATCGTCAATAGCATCGAGTTATTTTTTCAATTGTTTGGCGTCAAGACATTGCCGCGTCTCTTCACTAGGATAAAATGAAATAAAAATAAAAATTAGCCCTCCAAGCAGCGATATCTTTAATTTCTTTTTGGGTTTCTCGACGAAGTTGTCGTCTTTCTTTCGATGCTTTCAATAATATCGCTTACACCGTAGCGCGATGATCTTACCCTTTGGAAATAGCGTTAACATTCACTTAATTTTTGTAATTCGTACAAAATCTTTGTCGAAAAGTATAGTTGTAACTCTAGGCTATAAAACATGACGCAAAAATCATTAAAGCCTCGTGAGCTGGAAAGTTTATGTTATGAGGTAAAAAAAGGTGCACACAAAAATTTAGCTGAATGTTTTATTTAATAGCATACAGTTTGTTAAGATATTTAACTATTAATAAGCAATTGTTTGCAAGTCACGTTAAGGCGATGTGCCACATGCCTCCGACCGCTTCGAAATTTTGAAAAAAGAATTCTCCCAAACGGAACAACCGATTGGAATGAAATTTGTTGTGTGCATGCAGGGCACTTGCTCCGAGGGGATGATGCTCTCCGTCATCCAAAATTTCCAAAAAAAAATTACAGTTTGTGGTTACCCTGCGAAAAATGGTGAATTATTAACCATTGCATCGCATTTTCGGTGATTTTCTGAGCGTCATCCTCTGGACCGCAAAAAAGCACACATTTTAAGCTTTGTTTCACCTGTTTTCATGAACAAATGGCGGAGAAAAAGCATTTTGAAATTTTTACATAAATGTAGCAAAAATGTATCGACTAAGCTCAAAATATCAGTTACCGGAGCGAGTGTTCAGTTCATCCGTTTTCTCACTAGCGGCGCGCAGCTCGCTTCGCCTTTTTTTACCGACCGCGCTCGCCTCCTTCCGGAACAATTTATTTTTGACAGGCCGAAAGCCTGAGCTATAACCTCACACATTCGTGCGAAATATATTTCAAGCGATGTGTAATAGTGTGTGATAGAGTGAAGTTTGTTTTCGTTGCGTTTTGGTGAGTTTTTTTTTGACGTGAAAAACGAAACGAGCGCGGTGGTCGAGGACGTCGCCTCAGCTCGCCGGCACACCACTGACGAGAAGTAATCGACGAGAAAACCGCCGCGACCGATTACACGAAGAAGATCGAGGAACATAGTGACAGCGAGAAGCCGAAGGAGAAAACACCGGAAGTCAAGGTACGTACGTGCTATAACTTCATAACTTCAATTTACGTACTTTGTTATTTGCCACGATTTTCCCTCGCATTGCTTTCCCACTCGCCGATGTGTCAAACAGCCAAGGGCTCCGATGCAAGAAAACTTTCATCTCCGATGAAAGAGGTGGTACCCTACGGTGTACCTGTACGGTAGTACATGCTACACGCAAATGTACGTGTTACTAGTATGGTACCGGTACACTGTGCAATAGTAAGATATACCGGTTCCGTATCCTCACCATACTAATGCTAGTACCGATACGGTACGCACACACGTGGTAGGTATGGTACCTGGTCTATCATGTAAGAACCATAACTAAAATAGCGTCGGATTTATCATCTAGATGGACCATCGGATTTATCCAGTGCAGCAAGTATGTACTGCCGAGGATAAGAAACCACGTCAATCGTCGCAGCCACAATATATAGTCCCGGCGTCGAGAGGATATCACCGCTGTCTCCAATCTCTCTGAGAGCGCCAGCGAGGCTGACCTCAAGGAACAATATCTCGCCATGGATCGCACCACCAATCTGTGCAAGGCCTTTCGCTTACGTATGTATGTTTCAAAACAAAGGGCGAGGACGCTAGGGCCTTCTTACGTTGCAATGGTTACGGCTACCATCATCTCATACTCAGAGTCGATGGGTCCAAACCTTCAGCCCAACAGAATTGAATGCTCAACGGTTGAACGCGTTAAGGTAGAACAAGCATGCGCTCTTGATTTTTATAGATTTTGTTTGAATTTTAACCAGACATTGTTCGTATAATTATGCATGTTTCAGTGAAATTTCAGAACAGTCGACTATTTAGATTCGGAGATAATGGGTTTTGAAATTGCAACTTTTAACACTGCAGGGTCTGCATTGAAATTTAGACAGCGTAATTTTTTGTAACAAATATTTGTCCTCTATAAAAAGACACAAGGCAATAACATAAGCAATATAAAATATTAATGTTTATAACGCAAATATTTCTTTTCACGTTAAAAGTTTTCAACTTTAGAAACACGATAATTATCTTTTTTCTCGACATATTAAACAATACTGTTCTACGGTGTTGCATAATGTCTTCTTATCATAGGGGACAAATATTTTTTACCGAGAGTTATTCTGTCATTACTGAACGTCTTTAACAAAACTGAATAGCAAAGACAATCCAAACTTTTTTCACTCGTTTCCTAACGAGTTTGCTATCTAATCATAATTTTTTTTCAAAATGAATAACCCAATAATAGTACGCCGAATTATGTGACCTGACTTTCGGCCAATGCAGACCCTGCAGTGTTAAAAGTTGCTATTGAAAAATCTATTATCTCCCAATCTAAATAGTCAACTGTTCTGAAATTTCACTCAAACTTGCATAATAATATGAACAATGTCTGGTTAAAATTTGAACAAAATCAATAGAAATCAAGAGCGCACGCTCGTTTTACCATAAGGGCTTACACTACTGTAAACGGCCAAAATTGAGTGATATTTCGCGATTTTTTTTTGTAGGACAAATGAGAGACTATTAATATTCAAGGATGTTATTAGTCATATCTTCGAGTGGCCGAAATGAAAATTATATTAAAAAATTATGCCAAAAGGTGACGCTGGAGCCATTCTGGTGAGCCATGTTCAATTTGAGACGCTCTGTGGCACGCAGTATAGCTGACGCAAATTTTATTTTAGAATAAAATTAAAAAAATTCTATTAATTTACACGAGTATAGCTAGAGAAATACGTAGAGGATTGTGAAAATATTAATTTTTGTATAATTGGGGAGCATTAATCCAAAAACTTGATTTTCAACAGAAAAAAGGATAATCATTTCGTAAATTACTAATGTTATAACTAACTCATAGAAAGTCCCGTATGTATTTCTCTTTGGAATATTATTTTAAACGTGTACTCAAAATTTGGAGTGAAAATAATGAAAATTTTTGGTGTTATGCGGCGTGCCGTTTTGAAAAATTGTGTTTCGAGATAAACCAGCGTAACGCAGAGTTTCTTCTCCGTTCCCTGGTGGACTATGGACAAAATATTTCCGATGAAACTTTTCGAGGAGAATAAGCCACCGTCCGGGCTGAATCTCCGTCGTCTGATGACATCAGCACCGTACCCATACCTTCATGAGGCGAGCGGTGGACAAAGTGTATATGAATCGTGGTCGAGGTATTTGTTTAAATTTATTAAAACGGACGGTAAGATGTCACCACCTTTCCACAGGGCAAGTCTTTAGTAACTCGGAAAGCCTAAAGTTGAATTGTTGTAAAAAATTATTGAAAACTTTCTATTTTGGTAAAGTCAGCATTTTATTTCAAATTCGTTCAGGTCAAAATGACGCAGTGTGTCAAGGAAGGAGAACACCACCGTCACTGCCCATTTTCGACCATTTTTTTAGATTTTTAAAAAAAGAAACCAATAAAATACATGGTCAAAAGAACTTTTCGGCTTTATCACGTATATATTGAAGTATGTAAAAAGAGTTTATTTGTCAAAAGAATAGAAAATCGCTGTGTACGAGTTGCTATAGCACTACTGGTTTTCAGTCAACCCTCTCCATAGTGTTGAAGTTTGCATCGTTGGAACGCAACGAAAGCTCTTACTGACATTTTATTTTTTATATTTTTATTGTTATAGAAAATCTTTTTTTTAAGATTTATATTGTAGATCGCTAAATAAACATCTTAAAAAATAGTTAGAAGATTTTTGTGAGCAAGATTTGCAAAAATAAATTAAAGGAATTCACGAATATTAATTTTCGTTGCGTTCCAACGATACAAACTTCAACCTCATACTCTCTCCACGGAACGCAGTAGAACTATCGTACATTTAATCCTGGAACTAAGAGCGAAATATTTTTGTTAATTATGTTAGTTTTAGAAGTCAAGTACGTGGAGAAATTTCAAAATAATCATAAAAAAATCGTAACGAGTTTGAAAAAAAGTTCGTGTTTTCGACCATAATTTTTATATACTACTCCAAATAATTAAAGGAACAGAAAATTTCTTCATTTTTTGGAGTCTTTTTTGAAGCGCTGCATTTATGTGAAAGATGGTCGCATAGAGATAAAAAAAAGCCTTCGAAGCTTCAAGTTTCTAGTTTCGCGATTTTTTGGCAATTTTTTTTGTGAGCTGCGGTTTTCTCTCTATCATAAAAATAGCGGAGGAAAAAAATTGCCAAATTTATTTGTTTTTTTTTTTCAAGGTTTCAGGGGCTAGTTAATTTTTTTTCCACGTAACTCAATGTATAGGTCCGTTAGCTTGTTGATTCAGCTTTAATTTGCATTTTTTGTTTCTCTACGTCAGTTTTTTGCAGAGATATCCTACTTTAAATAAAAAAGATCCTTTTGTCTTTGTTCATCGATATCACAGCAACCAATGATTGCAACGGAAATTAAAGGGCAACTTTGAAAACTTGAATAAATTTCCTACCAGCCCCTTTCGTTGATCTTTCAGAAAAACATTTTTTCACCCTTACCATTAATTTGAAAAAAGGACAAAAAGTGACTTTTTATAGTTTGTCAGTAAATCTACTATTACCTTACAAATATTGATGGAAACACTAATGTTGCCGCGTTTTTTTTCAAGCGTAATATAGCCCCAATAGCCCTGTTAATTTTCAAATTGATCCATCGAACCGTTTGTCCGGACTCATTGATCAATGTTTTACAGAACAATAAAAGGCACAAGTGTATTGTTTCTAAACATCGTGTAATCATCATCAAAATGGAAAGACCAATTTTCTTCGACTCTTTTCACAAATTTGCACTAGTTTCTTGTTAAATTTAAGGTATTCCTTTCATGAACCCAAATATTTTACACTTAACTGATTTTCGTCTATAATTAAGTAAAAATGCATCCCAGTATACTGGTAGAATTTCAAGCCAAGTTACCGAACCTTTAACGAAAAATTACGGCCCTCAAAATCGTCTCATTTATACAGCGCTTTATGGACATGTCACGCTGGCCACATTTCTATCAAATAATTTATACACTAAATAACTTCAGATGCCTGATATAAACTGCTCACAGGTGTGAAAAAGTCTAAAGATTCCGTAACGACAATAAAAACAGAGGGTCACCGAACGTTTCAAGAAAATTTTAATGTTAAAACTTGACTTGAAAAATGTGACTAACAGATGAATTTTTGTAGCCGCGACGTTTCAAATAAATGTAAAACTGTCTCAATCTACTAAATTTGCACGAAATTTTTTATTCTAGTTTATCGTTGTGTATAATAATCCATTCTAACTTATTTTTTTATTAAGCGCAATTGTAATTTTCCGACGATTCAGAAGGCCCTGCTTATGCCCCCACAAAATACGGCCCTACACAAAAGGGATACCTTAAGAAAAAAAATTCAAAAAATCTCAATTTTTTAAAATATTGCTTTTAACTTTGTAAAACATTTCAGGAAACAATACTGACTCATTTTTTACCCGATTCGGCCTTTGCGCACTATAATTTCACTCATGTTTAATTGCATTAATTAAAAGTTGATAACCCCAAACTGTATTCAATAGTCGATCTGAGAACATTTATGCGATTAACTCTTGATATTTTTTACGAAGGTTATTAGGGTTCCAGAAAACAGGTTTTTTTTTCAAACTAGGCATGAACAAAAATTGAAAGAAGTTAAAGTTTACAAAAACTTTAGATTAATTTTTTTACCAAAACGTAGAAAAAAATTACCACAAAAAGAGTAGTTTAAAAAAATGTTAATTGATTTTTTCTTTAAAAAAAGATCAGTTTTGAAAGAAAGTTTTTTTTGTAACCCTAATAACCTTCGCAGAAAATATCGAGAATTCATCTCATACAAGTTCTCAGATCGACTAGTGAATACAGCTTGGGTGTATCAACTTTTAATTAATGCAATTAAAGATGAGTGGCATTATGATGCGCAAAGGTCGCATCGTGTAAAAATGAGTCAGTATTGTTTCCTAAAATGTTTGACAAATTTGAAGAAAAAAAATTGAAATTTTTTGAACTTTTTTTTTCTTGACCTTCACAACCGGGCAACGTTAGTCTTTCCATCATTACTTAAAGTATTATACATTTACTATAATATATGAAGTAGTAGTACATTTACTGAAAAACCATAAAAAGTCATTTTTTGTCTTTTTTCAAATTAATATTAATGCGGAAAAAATGTTTTTTTTTCTAAAAAAAATCAACGAAAGGGTCGGGTAGGAAATTTATTTAAGTTTTCAAAGCTTCCCGTGCAATCATTGGTTGCTGAGAAAACGGTGATCGAAGACAAAAGGATCTTTTTACATTCAAAGTCGGATATCTTAGCAAAAAATTGACGTAGAGAGACAAAAAAACCAAATTGAAACTGAATAAACAAGCTAACTGACCTATACATGTATTTAACTGAAATAACATTCTCGAGCGCGTGGACCCTTGAAAAAAAACCCAAAAAATTTGGAAACAAATTTTCTCTCGCTATTTTTTATTATTGCGCGATTACAGTAGCTCAAAAATTTGTTTTGACAACAGATTCCGCAACTAGAAACTTGAAGCTTCATGATGCTTTTTTTCATCTCGATGCGACCATTTTTCACATTGATACAGCGCTTCAAAAAACACTTTGAAAAATTGAATAAATTGGATTAGTCGATTGGACGAAAATTGTTCGAGTTCTGCTGCGTCCCGATTTCGAAAGCGTGGTTTGGAGAAAAAACGTGTGTGAAGTCAACGGTTAAACGACAGAGCTGAAGAACTTTTGTTTCCATAATCTAATCCCACCTTTTGGTCGAAAATAAAACTATTTTTAGTCGGTGAATTTCTCCCCATAGATAATAGGCGTACAAGAGTTGAGAATTGCGACTACCGGCATGGCATCGCCGAAGACGCTTTTCAGCGCCGGAGACCCTATAAAAATAGCTCGAAAACCACGTTAAAACTGTTTTTTTTTCGGCTATAAACGAATTTTCATAATATTTTTGGAGGTTATAAGGATTCTTTAAATGTTTTAAAAAAATGTTTTTTCGAAAGTTTTCCACTGGTGTCCTCCTTTAAACATATCGCGATCGTAAAACTTCACCGCTCTTCTGTAGGGCGAGACTCCTGCGATCGTCATTGCTAGAAAATTCGATCCTTGGAGGAACTTGCCGAAGATAAATCCCGGCAGAGAGAAAAAATTCTAAACGTATTTATTTTAGCAATAATTATAAAATTTCACCCCTCTGTCGCAAAGTGAGACTCGGTCGATCGCGTTCGCTCGCTCGCGAATTTGGTCGACCGCAGCCAACCTGCCGAAGATAAGCCATGGCAGAGAAAAAAATGGCGAACGCAATTGTTTAAACAAAGAGCATTGTAAAATTTTTTAAGTTTCCAAGGATGTTGTAAAAGTGCTTCCAACAAACCGATTTTTCGAAAATTTTACACCGATGATCTCTAAACAATTCGCTATAGTAAAATTTTACCACTCTTCTGTAGAGCGAGACTTCTCCGATCGTCATTGCGAGAAAATTTGATCTTTGGAGAAACCTGCCGAAGATAAATTCCGGCAGAGAGAAAAAATGCTAAACGAATTTTTTTCAGCATAATTAGTAATAATTTAGTAATAATAAAATTTTACCACTCTTTCGTAGAGTGAGACCCGGTCGATCTCGTTCGCTCGCGAATTTGGTCGGCCGCAGACAACCTGCCGAAGATAAGCCATGGCAGAGAAAAAGTGCCAATCGCAATTGTTTAAACAAAGAGCATTGTGACATTTTTTAAGTTTCCAAGGATTTTTTAAAAGTGCTTTCAACAAAACGATTTTTCGAAAAACTTTCACCGATGACCGCTAAACAATTCGCGATAGTCAAATTTTACCGCTCTTCTGTAGAGCGAGACTTCTCCGATCGCCATTGCTAGAAAATTCGATCCTTGGAGAAACCTGCCGAAGATGAATTCCGGCAGAGAGAAAAAATGCTGAACGAATTTTTTTTTAGCATAATTAGTAATAATTTAGTAATAATAAAATTTTACCACTCTTTCGCAGAGTGAGACCCGGTCGATCTCGTTCGCTCGCGAATTTGGTCGGCCGCAGACAACCTGCCGAAGATAAGCCATGGCAGAGAAAAAAACGCCGATCGCAATTGTTTAAACAAAGAGCATTGTAAAATTTTACCACTCTTTTGTAGAGTGAGTTTCGATGAATTTCGGTCGCTCGAAATTTTGGCAGGGATCGATATCGTTAACGATAAGCGGCATCGATGTTACAAATTGTGCTCGAGCTTATTTCCTTAAATGAATTAAAAAAGTATGGGAAAATGCCTGAGTCTTTTAGTTGTAGCCGTCGTCGAAAAAAAAATCGATTCGATGGCTGCATATACAATGTAAAATGCAACAAAGTTTCACCGCTCTCCTGCCGAGCGAGCGCATGCTTTCAACACAAGCGTACCATGGTCGCTACACATAGTTGTGTGAATTGTGTGATACACACATAGATGTAAGGTGCTTGCGTACGACCGAACGGCGCGCAAGAATGGATTCGTTCTTTTTGCACGCGGTCGGTGTAGCAAGCACACACACACACACGCGCGCGCTCAGCGATCGCCGTCTATTTGGCTTCGACTCTTCGTCCCAGTGCGAAGCATCGAGACAGAATTCGCGATCGCTGCGCTGTCCGTCGGTAACAACTCGTAGCTAAAAACTACGAGGTCTGCGCTACCGACGTAACGAGAGGCCGCGTCGAAATTTTCTGACGTGTGGCACATGGCCTTAATTAAAAGGGACTGGATGAATGAGTAGTGAACTGTACAGTTCAATAAAATGTTAACAAGGTACCTAGGTAGCGTAGACGTCAGAAAAAAATAAGGAATTCCCGATTCTGTAAACAGCAAGTTAAAATACCCTACTGTGTTAAGTACAAATTGCTTAGTTCTCAAAGCTCCCGCCAAATCAAATGGAAAAAGAATTGTAGCATCTAAAAGTGTCATTATATATTTCCGGACGAAAACTTCTAGTCTGGACTACAGCCAAGCTGGGGTCAATAAATAATATTGAATGGATTATATTTTCTCGATCTAGCCACAATATTGAGGATTAATGTTTCTCTGTTTTTGCACACAACTGAACTTTTATTGATCTAGACGTCATTCTACGTTACTCTATCTCCAAAGGATGTAAGATAATATTTTTTAAACAAAAATTGAACCGAGCGACGAAAGTTCTATCTGGACTCCATCCGGACTATCCCAAGCTGGGCCGTACACTGTTGGGCCGATGGCAAAAATAAAGATTCTCACTTTTGAACAGCACACGTGGCATGTTGACGCCGCGCGGTAAATCTATACATTCGCCATCGTAGCAGACCTGAAACACGTTAATTAAACATAAATTAAAGTTTTTTTCCTTGAGTTATGAGTAACCACAATAGCAAACTTTGGTTACGAACGCAAATCGATAGTTTAAGGTAATCCTATCGCTAGGCATCAATCCATAGGATTTTTATAATTTTTTTTTTTTTGAGCTTCACTAGATATATCAATAATCGTCTCTGTAAAATATCAGTTTCGGTTATCGACCTAATTACAGAGAAAAAAATATTAAAATTGCGTGTTTTTGTGAAGGAATTCCGAGACGACATACAAAAACCCAATTATAAGTGTATATAATAGTGGGAATCCGTCAGATTCTAAAAAATAATCAGATTTACATACTTAACACTTGTAGTAATCCTCTCTCAGAAAAAATACCCTTATTGACCGAATTTTTATGTAATACAAAATTTAATTCGAACTTCCGGTATTGGATTTATTACCATTTGCTACGATAAGGCGACAGGACAGCAAGGCAACAGCTGACTGTAGTCCCTAACCTCATCTCACTCATTCGAATTTCCACACATATTTCATTTTTAACCGACATATTTCGCCGACACAAATTTTCCACGCTTTTTACCAGTCGTGGCCCGAATACAATGCTTTATAATTATATCGCACATGCCATTGTTTTGACAGATCGACGTTGAAAAGCATGGAGGTTAAACTCGCCTGGTTGAGTAAAAAGAGACGGAGATAGAACTAATGTTGCCAAATATCAAACCTGGAAATACTGCGCGAATCGATGGAATAAATATTTTCTCATTTTTCTAAATAATTAAATATGAACCTTCATAAAACAGTTTAGACATGGAAAATTTTAGTTATGACGATTTTTACCAGGTGTGTAAGTATGAAACCGGAATTTGCCCATAGGTGGCGCTAGATGTCGATGCAGTTACCGACACATCTCCGTCAGCGGTGTCTTGTTATTGTATTGATATCCGACAAAGATTTCCAACTCACAATAACACGAGTTTCATTCAGTAGCATTAGTTTATTAGAGATAAACATGTCGAGTTTTGTGCCAACAAATTACGATTTGCGGACAGCACTACTTTTCTGTTTTCATCTGAAGAAAACCGCAGCCGAATCGCATCGAATGCTTGTGGAGGCGTTTGGTGAGCATGCTCTCGGTAAAACACAGTGTTTCGAGTGGTTCAAACGGTTCAAAAGTGGCGATTTTGACGTGAGGAACGAAGAACGTGGAAGACCACCGAAAAAGTTTGAAAACGCTGACCTGCAAGCCTTGTTGGACGAAGACGACGCTCAAACACAACAACAACTGGCGGATCAGTTAAAGGTGACCCGAGAAGCCATCTCCCTTCGGTTGAAAGCCATGGGAAAGATACAAAAGGTGGGGAAATGGGTTCCACATGAACTCAACGAAAGACAGCAGGAAAACCGCAAAACATCATGCGAAATGCTGCTCGCCAGGTTCAAAAGAAAGTCATTTCTCCATCGAATTGTGACTGGCGATGAAAAGTGGATATATTTCGAGAATCCTAAGCGCAAAAAGTCATGGGTTACTCCGGGTGAACCATCAACATCGACGGCAAGACCAAACCGCTACGGACGAAAGACAATGCTGTGTGCTTGGTGGGATCAGAAGGGCGTAATCTACTACGAGCTGCTGAAACCTGGGGAAACTGTCAATACTCAACGCTACCGACAACAAATGACCGATTTGGATCGAGTTTTGCGTGAAAAACGACCAGAATACCAACAAAGACAACACAAGGTGATTTTGCTGCATGACAATGCACCAGCACACAAAGCAAAACAGGTCCAGGAAACGATAGAGTCGTTCCGTTGGGAGATTCTTCAGCACGCGCCTTACTCACCGGACCTTGCCCCATCCGATTACTACTTGTTTGCATCGATGGGACACGCACTTGCTGAGCAGCGCTTTACTTCTTACGAAGATGTACGAAAATGGCTCGATGACTGGTTTGCCTCAAAAGAGCAACAGGTCTTTTGGCGCGGAATCCACAAATTGCCAGAAAGATGGGAAAAATGTATAAATAGCGACGGACAATACTTTGAATAAGTTACTTTGTATCATATCATTACAATAAACGTGTTTTTTCTGTACAAAAATTCCGGTTTCATACTTACACACCTGGTATTGCATATGTTAAAAATAAAAATTGTATAAGTCTCAGGTATGATCAGTGGTATGACTAGTGTGAAGCGATGGGATTATCTTAATTCATTATTAAATGGTGGTCTTGCGGCAAATGTTTACCTGTGATAATACTTACTTTATTTTCGGCACAGTGGGTTCCACGAGCAGCTCGCTCAATAGGCATTGCTCGATGAGTCTGAGCGTTGCCACGCAATGCCGCAGCGCACTCGAAATTTTTACAATCGACATAACCATTAAAAGTTTTCGGACTCTGAAAAAACGAAGACATAATATGAAAAAATAATTGCTCTCAAAGACTCAATAAGAAGTGGCGTCAACAAGACGTAAGATTACCAAGCATAGTCCTAAATATCCTTGTAGTTTGCAGTGGTAGTCGGGATGGTTAACCTCTGCTGGAATCTTTGATAGATGTAAAAAAAAAACGTCAAATATATAGCCTCGTTACAATGCATGAGAGCTCATTGTACGACTAAATTACTATCTCAATAGGAACGTATGCGGATATAGAGCTATATACGTAAATAGATGTGCAAGACTGTCCATCTTACCGAAATTTTGAGAGAAGAAATGGTTGTCACACACATTAAACAGGCCAGGAAACAAAATGCGAGAGAAGGCATTTTTATGCTGGAATAGATTACAATAGCAATAGAGATTCGATAACTGTACTTCGTTTCTACGTAATATCTTTTTTCACGTTGCCGAAAAACGTTTGTTACTTTTAACCAAATGACCTCCAAAATTTTGAGGCTTAAAATAATTGCCATCATCTATCTTGGCTGAAAAATATTTCTAAATCATGCAATATTTACCTTCGAACAAATTTAAGAAATACAGACTCATATGACGTTCGGGGTATTCAACACACCGCTGTCAACTGTTTTTCCAAAGCGTCAATAAAAACTTTAACAATATCACGTTTGAGTAAAAACGATAGATTCTATTTTTTCTTAGAAACAACACTTTTTTTAGTAGTTTGCAATATGTACAGTAATTTTTACAATATAAGCTACGACTAAAGTATTGCCACGTTTTCCGCCAACGATGATTTGGTATAAGCGTAAAGTGGTGATAATAAAATACTCACTTCGACGTTGCTTCACCTGAAAAATTCCGTCGATATAAAACTACCGCGTCGATATGTGTTTCGCGAAGAATGTCCTCCGATGTAATATTTGATTGCCTTTTTATATCCAAAGACGAGGAAAATATTCAGTGCTTGCGATAAGAAAACTGATTAGTTAATGTGAATTGTCGCCCAACATTTATATATAGTACCTAATGCCAGAGGTAATGAGTAAATTTGGGGAGTCGCCTTGCGGATTGACAAATGCCGGCCTCATTACTAGCGTCACGTCTGACGAAACGTTTCCCGCATATGGCTAATAACGAGCAGATCAAACCGAGCAATGTTAAGGGGGAGATATTTTTAGGCGAGGAAAAAATGTGCTAATTTTCATGATTTTTTTTAAAGGTAAGATTTCTTCACCCTTTTTGAGACTCAGGATATGTTTTATTGACAGTCTTGCCTGCTACAGGGTATTTTTTAGCAATCTTTAAAAATAGCGGAGGTATGGCACGGTCTTCTTAACTGCATTTTCGAAAGTGGCGTGACGTATGGCTAAAAAACAAATCGACGAATCTAACTAAATTTGGTATAAATCTGTTTTCTAACCTTATTGTCTAAAACATCACCCTAAATGTTATTGAAATAAAAACAAGTATTTTTTTATTGCAGAATGGAGCCATTGTTTTTCGGAAAATTCAATCTTTTTGTTTCAAGGTGTAAGGTAGATGACCCAGTAATCACCACCTTAAGCAGATCGCTTGACTTTGCAAATTTCCATAGCTCAACCAGGAAAGTGAGTAAAAGTTATTTTAAGTCGTTCTTAATCAGTTTTTTATTACGAAGAAGACGATCGTTGTGAAATTCCCGTGCCTGGTACAGGTTTCGAGAAAATATTTCGTAAAGGTTATAAGATGCTATTGTACGAGTCATCGTTATGCGTCCACGATAGTTGGTCTGGTAGTCGCCATGGGAACGTCCCACTAATCGCCACATGCGTTCCAACTGCTTCAAGGCCTTATATACCTATGAAAAAAAAATTGATTTTCGTATCGACTTAAATAATACATAAACATACCAAAAATGTTACGCAAAGTTATTTTGGGTGAAATTTTTTTTAAGACATCTAGACTAATGTTTTGTATACTTTAAACGCGTTTTCCATGAAAAAATGATTTCAAAATCGGGCGGACTCGTAGGTCCTACCTTTTTTGACCGATTGACTTCAAATTTGAACTATAACTTCTTAGATACATTTTATAGCGATGTACACACGATTTTTAGAATCGATTAACAATTGCGGTTTTTGGAAAAGAAGGCCGTTGTTTCAGCCGAAAATGTGACTTTCTTAAAAATGGGGCCAAATGTACAAAAATAAATGTTTTTTATATTTATTATTACGCACTCGGTCACAAACTTTATGATTTTTATTAAGACATTTGATAAAAAGATTGAAACATAAATTTCTCTTCCATACAACTTTATTAATTTCAAAAACAAAACTCATTATTGCCTATTACGTCAGAATTATTATTTTTATTTATTTGTAGTCATTATAAACAACTATTTTTTGATAAAACAATTTTTTATATTATTTCGATCGAGTGGTGTTCACCTGTGTTCAAGACGTACCCAGTTATCGACATGGTCACGACCCAGTAATCGACAACATTTATTTATATGTACACCTTTTTACTATCGCAAATATGTGTATGACGATTACCGGTCCGTGAATCCTTCAGACAATGCTAATTACGGACCCAATATTTCTTTTCTGATTTTCTATAAACTAATTTTCGATTCGTCAGATTCTTTTTTTGCTAACATTGTCCCAGTTGTCGACAGCCATGGCGATTAATCGGCAGAGTATTTATGGTGCTGAACCGGTAATCGTCATATATGCAAACTCGTTGAAATTAACATAAAACTAAGATCCTTGTTAATCACTTGAAGGAAAACTTACTTCACGCAAGTTCACAGGCATTCTTAAATCACCCGAGATGTGACATGGTTCACCTTAACCTCCTAATGAAGGATTCGGCCGAAATGACAACTAGACGTCGTAGCAGAATATATTTAAGGGACAACACCACTCTGACGGCTTCAAAAAATCGATTTTTTGAAAACCGTCTAGAAAAATCTAAAATACATTTAAGATTAAGATGCCGTTGGACCCAGGTCGAAAAAATAATTATTTTCGGAGATATTGAATATTTTGTGGAGCGGTGCAGCGCTCCGTGACGCTCGGGGTCCCGCGCAGCTGCGCGCCTCAGGCTCGGCAGGTATACCGGGATATATAAATTTGAGCAGAGACGATTTGCTGCAGCGTTGTTTGGGCGGCTTCACGCAAAACAACAACGAAAGCTACAACAAATCAGTTTGGGCAATAGCCCCCACGTGTCAGTCCGGGAGCAAAAAAATCGTCGATATTGCAGCTGATATCGCGGTATTATTATTCAATGATGGCCTGAGAAGCCTCATGAAAGTTTTGGAGACGTTGGGGATAACTATCGGCCCAAATTGTTTCAATTTTTGCGTTGAAATCGACGCAGCGCGGATCGAGCTGGCGGAGCGCTCGCTCACAGACGCTGCAAAAGAGGCAAGAAGAGCCTCCATAAGTTCGAGAAAAGATGCTAGGGACAATGATTTGCTTCTTGAAGGCCAGCTATATGGTGCCGGCATCGCTGATTAAAGGTAAACAAATTTTATTCCAATTTATCGCATAAATTACCAAACTTAAAACTTTGAACGCGTTTTTCTCAAAACCACTTTTTTGAGTGCGGCACGCAGCAGAACTCGAGCAATTTTTATCCGATCGACTTCAAATTTGGACTGCATCAATAAAACTAGATTATCTAAAGAAGTACATAGGATTTTTTCGATATCTCAATAATAAAAAAAGTTATAGCCTATTTTCGACGAGAAATTTTGCTCGAAAATCGTCCTTTAATTTCAAAAGCGTGCCTATTTTTTAAAAATCAATATTTTTTCAAATCCCTATGTACTTCTCTTCAAAATATCATATTATTAACGAAAACACTCGGTATTTTTTTTCAGATCGACTTTGAAGAGAGTTCTGTTGCGTGCCGCGAACCACTGCAGAGGCAACAGTACCTGACGCGGGAGCTTCCCCAGCGTCACCATGGGGCGTGAAAAATTTGAAAAATATTTTTTATGTATCTTCAATAAACAACGAACAAAACAAAACAAAATTTTTCGAATATCTCTTTTTTTTCCACAAAAAAAAAATCTTGAAAAATGGCAAAAAAACAGGGGGTCACAGTGGTGTTGTGCCTTAATTTTGTTATTCTTGAATATACTTACGAGTGTGAAAATGTAATACAACACAGTAAATATCTCCTGGGAGCTTCTATACCACAGATCTGCACGAAGGAATGAGTTTTATCTTAAAATACTTATGTAATGCGTAAACGTGACGATCACTAGGACCCTGACGGCCACTAGGCCATCTACCTTTCCATTTCATTGATCTTCTACATTTCTTATGTTTTTTAGTTCGTATACTCCGGACGAGTATAAATTAAAGAAAAATCTCCATTGCTTTTTTTAGATCTATTCCGCCCACGCTACGTGTCACACCGTCTGACAACATCTGCTGCAACCCGTTTAGGAGACCGTGCCATACCTCCGCCATTTTTATAGATTGTTTTTAAAAAATACCAAGTAACAGCCAAAAATAGTAATAAAAGCTTAAAGGGCTACACCAGTGTGAACGCTGAAAATTTCGGTGATTTTCGGGAATTTTTTGGAAGAAAAGTACTCAATTAAATGTTTCGGAAAATTGAGAATATATTTGGCTATATTTTACCCATATTGCATATTTTTTTCATAGAACAATATTGAGATCCAAGCGACTTATGCGCTGCCTTCGGAGGCGCCAAAAGAAAAGTTCCTCCACTGCTGACATGATTCCAGCCGATTGAGTAGCTGAAACCGAAAAAGGAAAAAATGTTATACTGGAAGATATTTCCTGTTCATTGACGTAGGATTTTCGAAAGATATCAAAATCTAACAAAATGCCGTAATTATGAAAATAAACTCTGTTTTCTTTCCTATAAAATGGTCGTTTTTTTTCAATGCCAAACTGTCAATTTTCATCCAATCAAAAATATCCTACTTCATTGTAGAGTAAATATATTCAAGAGTACTCAATTCAAATTTCAAGTCAATCAGATAATTGCTCGTTGAGTAACAATGTCAGGAAATTTGAAAAATCTCATTTCGAGATAAACGCGTTTAAAGATTTAACTATCGATCGAACATTCGGGGAGTATTAGAAATACGGCCTGGAATTTTTTACAGGATTTTCTTGAAAGTATAAATTGTCGAAAAAGACAAAAAAATCGATTTTTTAAAAGCGTCACACTGGTGTAGCCCCTTAACGAACCTTATTTACCTCATTGCCGAAAAGAGAGCAAGGTAATAATAATAACTCCACATCGCTAGAGTTCTGGTACTGTAGGCCCAACGATCTTAGGCTGGCCTTAAAAACTCTAATAGCGCACATACGTCAATTTCTCTCCGAACGTACCGGCACGTGCAAGAAAATACCTTATTTACACGCTATCTCATAAATTCTTACAATCGAAAACGCGAAGCTGTACAATTTCGAGGACTGAAGACCAAAATCCAAATACTTGATTGTTCCCGCAAATGACGCTTATTGGGCTCAAAACTCGACATTTTCGCACGAAAAAAAAATATTTGATGCTGATACAAAATCGCTAATATTACGAGGTCCTTGCCAGATGTCCAAACTTACGAAATGACTTTTACATCTGAAAATTTCAACCATAACCTCCTGCTGGGGCCATCTTTTGTCAAACCGCGGGGACTTATTTGTACTCCCAATAAATTGGGTAATTCCGGGGGAGTTGGCCATAAAGGAGAGATGGCCAATCGAAATATTTCATAGAACCGCGCACTAGATTTTACCTGATACTGCTTAATTCTCACCTCTACTCATATGGCCATCACACCCGGATACTCCGCGAGGGATAGCCAATCATGATTTTTTTTTCTAAATGTAATTTCAAGGTTGATCTGATAGGAGTTTGTTTTAATTTCGTTAATTATCTTCAAGATAAACGTTCAAAGTTTGATTACAAATGAAGATAAGTTAAGAAACGTCTGTACTTTTATTTTGACGGATCCGTGAAAAAACTGTGGCCAACTACCCCGGGCTTTCCCTATATAAAAAGGGTGTTCCAAAATGACCTGATATTTTTAGTTACGCGTCATTTTTTTGTAGTGAACATAGAGCACCAATCTTTGACAACTGGCAGCAGGAAGTATTGAGGTTTAAGGTCGTCACTCATTTATCAACCCCGCACCCGACCAGCACCGCCTCGCCTCGAGCGGTTGTCATTTCTTATATGGACTTTCCATACATATGCACTCACTTGTCAACTCCGTAGCATCACCGGATCGGCTCGGTCGCAAGAGTTGACAAGTGAGTACATATGTACGGAAAGCCCACCTAAGAAATGACAACCGCTCGAGGCGAGGCGGTGCTGATCGGGTGCCGGGTTGATAAGTGAGCGACGACCTTTAGTCATGGAAAATAACACGATCGAGCAACGCATAGCAATTGTGAACATTTACTACTAAAATGGTGAAAAATTTACAAAGACGGTTCAAAAAGTCCGCACGTCTTTTTGTCATCATAATGCACCATCTCGCAACCCTATGGTGAATGTAATCACAAAATTGGCCGCGGCGATGTGAATTGGCCACTAAGATTGTGCGATTTGACACCATTGGACTTCTTTCTTCGGGGTTTTCTGAAAGGAAAAGTGTATACCAATGATCCACAGACCATTCCGGAGCTCAAGGAAGCAATTGGACGCACCATTAATTCAATTAGTCCGCAATTATGCCAAGATGTTATTGAAAATTTCGTCAAAAGCGTGAACATTTGCAAATAGGAATCAGGCGGCCATGTATCGGATATTGTGTTTCCCACATAACCTCCATGTTTGTACCTTATATTAAAATAAAAATATTCGGACTTTTCAAATAAATAATACGTTTAATTTATAAATAAAAGTGTCAGGTCGTTTCGAGACACTCTTTATATCTGCATGCTGCACGAAGCAAAACCCCACTCGTTTTATTTCATTCTGTATAATCAAATAATTTCTAGCCTTCCCTTCATTTGACCGAAACCCCAAAAAAGTGAGATCGCCAGAGGTCTCACGGCGTACGCTCTCACACCCCTATTATCCTGGAAACATTCTGTTCTTCAGAATAATGGATGGAGTAAAACGTTCGCCGCTTGACGCTTCTTACTCGACACACACACACACACACACACACACACACACACACACACACACACACACACACACACACACACACACACACACACACACACAGACACACACACACACGCACGCACGCACGCGCACACACACACACACACACACACACACACACACACAGCCACACACGCACCCACACACACACCTATATATATATATACCAGGTGTGTAAGTATGAAACCGGAATTTGCCCATAGGTGGCGCTAGATGTCGATGCAGTTACCGACACATCACGTCAGCGGTGTCTTGTTATTGTATTGATATCCGACAAAGATTTCCAACTCACAATAACACGAGTTTCATTCAGTAGCATTAGTTTATTAGAGATAAACATGTCGAGTTTTGTGCCAACAAATTACGATTTGCCGACAGCACTACTTTTCTGTTTTCATCTGAAGAAAACCACAGCCGAATCGCATCGAATGCTTGTGGAGGCGTTTGGTGAGCATTCTCTCGGTAAAACACAGTGTTTCGAGTGGTTCAAACGGTTCAAAAGTAGCGATTTTGACGTGAGGAACGAAGAACGTGGAAGACCACCGAAAAAGTTTGAAGACGCTGACCTGCAAGCCTTGTTGGACGAAGACGACGCTCAAACACAACAACAACTGGCGGATCAGTTAAAGGTGACCCGAGAAGCCATCTCCAGTTATTTGTATCATATCATTACAATAAACGTGTTTTTTCTGTACAAAAATTCCGGTTTCATACTTACACACCTGGTATATGTTATTTCTTCACGTCTACGGACGTGACACCAGTCACGTAGCCGCTCTGAGTTGGATATTTCAGACTAGGATTCCACAGCACGATTTGCGTCTTATTCATATAAATGTAGACACATCCCTATCGGATTTTCTTCCACCTGAAAAGCTCCGAATTTTATCAATTTTAAAAAAGCTGCGAAGACGCATGAGGAAGTATTACGTGGTATCCCCAATTATGCATAACAAGTGACACTAATAACCTTTAATTACGCATCCAAAAAATATGTGGTACGTTACGATGAAAGAAACGTGGTTCCTTTCGACGATTTACGATCCTCATCTGAAAGAAGAATTCTGGACAATATTTGATTCGTTCACAAATTATATGATTAATAATCGGATAATTGAAAAAGGCAGAGCCAAATCTCTATTCTTCATTCCTCTCCACGCCAATATCGTTATAGTAAAATATCTATATGCAGAGAATGTTTAGGGTTCTCATTAAGCATTCAATATTAAAATTCATATATTCAAAACGGTGAATATGGCAGGTAAGTCAGCGATAAAATGAGCAATCCTGGAATCTTTGGCAGGAATAACGTACTGCTACACATACATGAACTGCAAAATTACAAACATCGAGTTTCAGGATTGGAAAAATTGTTTTTCTTCTATATCATCTCCAATTACAAGTAAACATCTTTTTAAAAGTAAAAATATGTCATGATTTGCAAAGACTGCAGAAAAAGTACATTCGACTATAGTACTAGTATTTGTTTGCTTGACGCCATAGACTTGCTACAAAGTAAAGGCACTATTCTATGATTAACTATGAACAATATTTACCCTAATAAATAGGGGTCATGACTCTAAGCATCCGAAATATATGTCCCTTTATGTGTTACATGGCTAACGTTACACAATTGTATACACTGAGAAAACAATATATTTCTATGTACCAGTGAGCGAGATTGCTCATGGAAATATGCGTTACTCACGGCCCGAACGAGGAGGACACAGATCAAGCGATTCGTGCGACTCGTCGCCAGCTCATTCGACAACCTACCCAACGCTGCGCCTCCACTAACTCTGCGAAACAATCAGCTGTCGAACAACCAAGATTTGTTAACTATTAACAAATTGTAAAGTTAGATATGGCGAAATAAATATCGTCTTACAGTAAATGAATCATTCATTTGAGCCTCTAAATTCTCACAAGTAAAGATTTCGTAATAGTTAAGAAATGGGTACTTCGACGGACCCTTTCTTAATAGCCAATAGATGTAGAGTCGCTGTACATGGATAGAGTAAATTTATTGAAATCTTTTGTACATTGTTAAGTGTAATTTCAAGAACATTCCGTGAAACTTATACGCGAAAATATCCACAAACAAGCCGGTGACAAACCTTTTCCAAGAACGCCTTTGGAAAAACACGATTTGCGGTGTTCACTATATCTCAGCTAGAAATTATCTGAAATCAAGTACCATTAAAATTTAGTCAAAGTATTAAATCCTTCCTCCAACGGTCTTTGATAATCTTTTTTTCATTTCTAAAATTTTTGGTGGTCATGTAAAGTGAACAGTGCTATTTTTCACGAAAAATTTCGGCATTTTGGGGGTGGAAAACCCCCTCAATGTAAAAAAATCTCAAACCAACCGTTAGGGGGAGGTATTTTATATGTAGAAAGTGTGTACCAAGTTTGAAATACATTGGTCATGTAGTTTTCAAATGGCAGTGAACACGGAATTTGAAAAAGTGGTTTCGATAAAAACGCGTTTAAAGTTTAGAGAAGTCGGAGCTACAGTGTTAGAGGAGCGGGACTGAATAGTCAATAACTTTGAGAATTTTGCTCTGATTGACTTGGAATTTTGGGATTATATTCGTGAAATGTTTAACTATAAGAAAAGACCAAAAAATCGATTTTTCAAAAGTGCAAACCCCTACCCTCCCCTTAACGAACTCTCTATTGTATCGTGATATCCTGGGGGAATTGTGTTTTTCAACGTTCGCCCATACAAGGTAGTTGTGTTTTGTAAACATTCTGAAAAATTTTCAATTACTTCTTGAATAACAGACCTCGAAATGGAACTATTTTGGTATAACTTGGCGTCGAATTTCCAAATGGGTCCTTTAACATCGATATCGTCTACTTTTCCGGAACAATTGATGCTTTCATCTTTTCCACTCTTATTACCAAAATTTGAAAGAGTTAATTTCGTTTCTGGTTCTGCTTCCAACGGCTGTACACTTTTTCCCTTCGTTGGGCATTTAAACATACATATTACAACCTGTTTTCTCAGTGTACTAATGGAGGCAAATCTGCGCAAGCAATTTCCATGGATACACGTGTATGTCGATTCGTGAGGATGCATAATTTTTATGTGATTTCAATAGAACACGAGAGTCGCTACACCGTGGTGATACAGCACAAATCTTATACTCCATTTTGATTTTGTTATCTGACTCCGTGTAGATATTATATACCCCCCATTAAATCAAATAACAAATATGTTCGCATTCTAAGGGATACTGCATTTCGAAGGCGAGGACCGTTTTGAAAATGACATCAACCGCTTTTTGAAGGGATGGCACTTCATATGTCACTTCGTCAATCCGTACGTAGATCTTCTCGATGCTTGTGATTTCTTGTCCAACGATGATGATAAACGATTGAACGCTTAGGCCCATCTTTGACATCTTAATGTGTTTTCCTTGACGGCATGTGCTATGTCTCCAGGTACCTCAAAGAAAATACTCATTAGCAATCTTATATGTGAGCTTTCGGCTCCATGTTAGATGCGCTATAGAAAAATTTGAAGATTGACGTTTACAACCAGCCCTTCTCTGCACTCTACAATCGAAAGTTTCCAAAATGTCCTCGGAGTTCCCTTGCTCGGCACTTTGATCGAAATTTTGTTCGATTTCGGAGCCACCAGGCTTGGCAGCTAGTACAGTTGTACAGCTGTTCCACTATCTGAGTTTGAATTCGCAGTTATAAAACCATTCACTACTCTAAAGAGGAAAAAAATTTTAATACGTGATTATTATACACCGATTGATAGCTCTTCGGATTGTAATAATTCCGTGTATAGGACGTAGTTCTCGGTCAGTTTTTTTCCCGTTTAATAAAAGAACTTTAGCGAAAAACGTTTCCTATCCAACAATTCATGAATCAGCGAAATTGGATGAATACTTAGTGCGGAAATCGCTTTCGATATATCAAAAAATTCCATATCAACATAATCAATTGTATGTGTAAAATGGTAAATGATTTAGGGTAAACGTCTAAAGTTAGGTGATTTTTCGCGATTATTTTTGGTGGTAGGACAAGTAAAAGTATAATAATATTCAAGGATGGTATTAGCCATATCCTTAAATGAATGAATTGCATTAATGAATTATGCAACGAAATGAATTACATTTAAAAATTATGCAAAATGGTGACGCTGGGGCCATTCTCGCAAGGCATGTTGAATTTGAGACGCTCTGCGGCACACAGTATAACTAACGCACATTTAAATTTGGAGAAAAATTCTATTAATTTTCATGAGTATGGCTAGTGAAATACGTAAGGGATTTTTAAAATATGATTTTTTATGTAATTGGCAAGCATTTAAAGTAAAAACTCAATTTTCGACAGAAAAAAAGGACAATCATTTGTTAATAACTAATGTTCTAATTAACTCATGGAAAATCACGCTCGGATTTCTCTTCGGGATGTCATTTTAAAGATGCGTTCAAAATTTATAGTAAAAGGAATTAAAATTGTTGGAGTTATGTTGCGAGCCGTTTTAAAAAATTATGTTCCGAGACAAATGGTCGACGTATCGCACACGGGCCAGCCACTGCCACCGCAGGGCCTGCAAACCTTTGTTTTACAGGTACCAAACTTTACGCCCCTTGTTCTAGATGGTTCAGAGCATCGCTTAAGGCCTTAGGCCACAGTAATGGGTATCAAATCATGTGCGAATTTAACAAATTTTTTTCGTATGAAAAAGTGATTCACTCATAAAATCAATTATACATCTATTTAGTATGAATATCAAGCTGTTAGAAAATGTATTTTTTTCGTTGTACAAAATGGCCGACTACTAATATTTTCTTTTGTTATCTTTTTTTAGGCGCTCCGCGGCGTGACATTTAGCATCCACAATTTTTTACCTAAAACCAAAAACAATAATTCTCGTCAATCTACATTAAAGTACCTACAGAAGTACGTATGGAATTTAAAAAATATTGTTTTATTCAAAAGATGTAGATATTTGAACTTAAGAAATGAATTTTCAGTGAAAAATTTCATTATAACTGCACATAAAATGAAAAGTTTTCCAGTAATCAGAAATTCCGTACGTACTTCTCTGCGAAATGCACTTAGAAACATAACTTTTTAATTTGAAGTAAATCGAGTGAAAATTGTTGAAGTTATTTGTCACGACAATGGGAATAAACCTGTTTCGAGAAGTTTCGAGTAGTAGGCCACTTTGTATTAGGAGTACAACTTTGCAGTGACCGTTTTACTTAGAGAGCCACTGCGGCCGAAGTAGTGGCCCTAGCTCAATAAAAAAAGTGGCATTTTAAACTAGAGGCTCTGCCAATGTAAACAATTTAAAAAAGCTAACGGATACGTGTATGCATTATAAAGTTATAGGCACTCAAACATGGCAACCTACGAACCGAATTCTCAGCATTTGCGGGAGGTTATGATTTACTTCTTCAACATCAAGAAATCTGCGGCTGAGGCCCACCGTTTGCTTGTAGATGCTTACGGGGAGGATTCTATTAGTGAGAAAACGTGTCGGCGGTGGTTTCAACGCTTCAAAAGTGGAAATTTTGAGGTCGAGAACAAGCATGGGGGCGGAAGGCAGAAAGTTTTTGAAGACGGGCTGACAGCTGGGCGTTGTGTACTATGAGCTGCTCAAACCATCCGAAACCATCACAGGGGAACTCTACCGACGTCAGTTGATGCGCTTGAGTAAGGCACTCAAAGAGAAACGGCCACAATTCAACGAAAGACATGACAAGGTGATACTGCGGCATGACAATGCCCGACCCTATGTTGCAAATGTCGTGAAAAAGTACTTGGAAACGCTGAAATGGGAGGTTTTATCCCACCCGTCGTACTCTCCAGACATTGCCCCTTCCGACTATCACTTGTTCCGGTCAATGGCACACGATTTGGCTGACCAGCACTTCGGTACTTACGAAGAAGTCAAAAATTGGGTCGATTCCTGGATTGCCTCCAAGGACCAAGACTTTTATCGACGCGGGATTCGAATGCTACCTGAAAGATGGGCCGAGGTCGTAGCTAGCGACGGGCAGTACTTTGATTAAAAAATATGTAGCCACTTTTTTATAATAAAGCCTTAAACTTTTGAAAAAAACGGTCACTGCAAAGTTGTACTCCTTATATATCGAAAAAAAAAAATATTTTCTGAAAGCTTGATATTCATACTAAATAGATGTGTAATTCATTTAATGAGTAAATCACTTTTTCATACAAAAAAATTGTTAAATTCGCACATGATTTTATACCCGTTACTTTGGCCTAAGGCCTTAAGACGGAATGACACCTCATCGCGGTCGGTATGGTAGAACAATTTGAGAAGAAAATGTAGATTGGCTTATCATAAGCCAGTCTACTTTTTTTTCCCTCAAATTCAGAAAATTTGAGGGGCAGACAGCTGTTCGTCTACCTATTTGACGTCGTTTAGCAAAGTTTCGACGGGATCTGAAGAGCCGTTTCAGAGATTTTTGGATATCTATAATTGTTCTACCATACCGACCGCGTGTGCCACAAGCCAGAAAATTTTGACGCGACCTCTCGTTACGTCGGTAGCGCAGGTCTCGCAGTTTTCAGCTACAAGTCGCTACCGGCGGACAGCGCAGCGCTCGCGAATTCGGTCTCGATGCTTCGCACTGGCAAGGAAACGTTGCGAGGTCGATGTCTCCGATTTCGATGAAATTTGGCATGCTTGTAGAATGGGTAAAAATAGGAGACACGTATTTTTTTATATCGTCGGAACTCGATTTTTAAGGGTTGAAAAGCACCCTCGAAAATTGGGGTGTTTTTCGTTTTTCGTCGATAACATTTTACCGGTACGAGATATGAAAAAACTTCAAATTGCAACAATGTTTATTTTTTGGTAGACTATACATTGCAGATGAGAACGATGCAAATAGCAATAAATTTCATATTGTTTATTGCAAAAATGCAATTTTTTTAACCGTATCTCCGAGAATTTTTAATCGATTGGGATGTAAATTTGCATACATGTAGAGAATGGAAAAGTGCGGAGACGGATTTTTTTTCCGATATTTCACAATTAAGGGGTTGAAACTGCCCGTTGATATTTTTGCCGAGAGCATCGTATTATCCGCTAGCCTTTTGGCATTTCGGTCTAAATTCACGTCAATATATGTTCGTGTTATGACGCAATTGCATATTTGTAACATTCCAGCCCCTCCCCCCAACGGCCCCCCTCTCGAAAGGCAAACGTATAAAGTTCTTACCGTGCGGCATGGACGAAAATTTGCAGAAATAAAAATGGGTTACAAAGAAAGTACAATCAGTCAAAATAGTCGATACACATTTTCTCGTTTTGGCGGAACGACACTCTTAAGGGGTTAACGCATCCTTCAAAACTTCGTTCTTTCTATAGCTCGTGAACAGGCCGAAATAAAAATAAAGTTCGAAAGGAAAAAATGTTGTATTCTCCGACTACTAGACGTTCATGATGATAATGATGAGTACAGCAATAAATGGCGTGTTGTTTATTGCAATAATTCGTGAATTACTTGTGAAAAATGACTCTTCAGTTTTCCACTAATATGGGCAGACGCAAGGATCGCAATCACAGACTGACTTCGTGCTTCGGGAAGCAACTGGATTACAATTGTATATTTACGAAGAAATTCTCCCCCGCCACGTACTACCTTTGAAGATTACAACACAATCGGAAAAGTGTTCACGCTTACTCATTTAGGAAACGTTTCAACTCTATGTTTTTTATGGATTATACTTATTACAATAATGATAGTCATGATAAAAGTGTTTGAAACAAAGAGAGTTCTTACACCACGCACAAGTGATAATAGCTGCTTCGCCGCATATATCGCATGTCGCTACATTTTGTGAAAAGCAAAATTCTACCGGATTTTCGAAGTTTGGTGGTCTTTCTTCTTCGTACCCGCTTTTGTACCACGCATATTTGAAAAGGTTTGTAAACCGTGGAGAAGAAAACTGGTTGTGTGTAAGAGATTGTAATTTATCAATATTGTCTCTCAAATGCAGATTGACGTCGTAATTGTATAATATTACTGCGTCAGAAAAGTGTTTGACGAAGTTTTAACATACACGGAAGCCATGAACATCAAGGGGCTGTATCATTCTAGTCGTACCTGCAGGAATTACTAATTATCATATGGACTAATTGTCTACAGAACTAATGAAACTGGTGCAATATATTTACCTGCTGGAATGGTTAAAACTTTAATATCTTTCCCGTGCATATCCATTTCTTTAAATGCAGTTGGACATTGATCGCTCCAAGAATCCAGAAGTATTACCGTTTTTGGACCCGTATTGGGAATATATACCTCTTGGAACCATCGCTTGAAATGATTAGTCGCCAATTTTCCAGATTTCGAAGCCAATAGAAATATATTTTCGGCTCTGAACATAGTTTGTTCCACTGGAGGTCTAAATTTGCCAGTGGGTTCGTTTAAAACAATCAACATAGATGCCAAAAGCTTGCCGCTCGCAGAAACCAAAGGCTGTATAGTATAACTGTGTGTTGTTGATGCTTTCGATTGCACGACTGTCTCAACGGATTTCTGCCCTTCTTTCGCCAATGTGCGGCTTGTATGTAGCTCTAAATTGAATACACTCTAATCAGAATTAAATGTGTTTTCAGCCCCAACGTTGGCTATGTTGACTTTCACCATTTCTATAAATTCGATAGCTTTGTTTTGAAGTGTATCAGCGTTTAATAATTGTTGTTTTGTTACATATTTAGTAATCTTTCGTGACACAATTCCATGTTGGTTTTTGAATGTCCTTACCCAAGAAGCGGATGCTTGGAAATTTACGGCTGGTATTTCTACAATTTTTCGTGCAGGTAAGGCCCATCGTCGAAGATCTATATCATGGATAGGCAGCCTTTTGTCCAAAGCATCATTAAAATTGTTTAACGTGTGGTGAGCTATCTTTGTTAACTTTTCTTTGTAGGTGCCACCCTTATTTATACTATGGTCCCACCGGCGCCACTGCGGCTCTGATTTCACCTTTTTGAATTTCGATTAAACAGATGATAACTTTCTATTCCCATTTGCCCCTGATCTCCAGTAATTTACAGTTCTTGTCTTGTATTCGTAACCCAATTCTTCTATATCTTGGGTACATACATTTTCATCAATTTTTGGATCTAGGTATCATTGTCCGTGCCAATCTCCTTCACTGTCATCTTCTATTGCGGCTGCTTCATGAATTTTATTTGGTGACAGAAAATCCAAACCAGTTTCGAATTCCATTTTCTTAGGTTGATCCATCGCTTCAATGATCATGTTTTCTAGATCCTTACTGAACAGTTTTTCCTGTTCGATGATTGGATTGCGAGGCAAATTCATAACACTTATCGCTATGAATAGAAGTTGAATAACATTCACCGGATTAACGTACATTTTTTTTTTGGATTTCGAACTCAAAATGTATGGCTGGCTTCTCCGTCGTAACTGCAGCAATAATGATCGTTGGTGAATTTATATGACTTGAAACCCAATTGATAAATACACACGAAAAAAATAACGACGACACACGCTATTATCAGAACTGCGATTAATCTTTAATAAGGCGATTTCAAGGTTATCATGAGAGCCGCTCTTTGCACCGTAGTCGCTCTTTGCGAAGATTTATTTCTTTCGTTCATTGGTTCTGCTGTTTGTGAAATTAAAGTTAAAGATAAAGATTAAATTATGCTGCGTTATAAACTGATAAAAATGTTTGCATCATTCTGTTCACGAGTCGCAGCGGCAACCCAAAAACGCTGTAATCTCTGCAGATAATGCCTTTGATACGGTGAGCGGGGTGGACTTTCTTCGTAAATATACAATTGTAATCCAGTTGCTTTCCGAAGCACGAAGTCAGTCCGTGATTGCGAGCCTCGCCTCTGCCCATATGAGTGGGAAACTGAAGAGTGATTTTTCACAAGTAATTCACGAATTATTGCATTAAACAACACGCCATTTGTTGCTGTACTCATCATTATCATCATGAACGTCTCGTAGTCGAAGAATAAAACATTCTTTCCCTTCGAACTTTATTTTTATTTCGAAAACGAGAAAATGTGTATCGACTATTTTAACTGATTGCACTTTCTTTGTAACCCATTTTTATTTCTACAAATTTTCGTCCATGCCGCACGGTAAGAATTTTGAACGTTTGCGTTTCGAGAGGGGGACCGTTGGGGGTGGGGCTGGAATGTTACAAATATGCAATTGCGTCATAACACGAACATATATTGACGTGAATTTAGACTGAAATGCCAAAAGGCTAGCTGATAATACGATGCTCTCGGCAAAAAAATCGACGGGCAGTTTCAACCCCTTAATTGTGAGATATCGGAAAAAGAAAAAATCCGTATCCGCACTTTTCCATTCTCTACATGTATGCAAATTTACATCCCAATCGATTAAACGTTCTCGGAGATAAAGTTGAAAAAATTGCATTTTTGCAATAAAGAGTATGAAATTTGTTGCTATCTGCATTGTTCTCATCTCCAATGTATAGTACACCAAAACATAAACATTGTTGCAATTTGAAGTTTTTTCATATCTCGTACTGTTAAAACGTTATCGACGAAAAACGAAAAACACCCCAATTTTCAAGGGTGCTTTTCAACCCTTAAAAATCGGGTTCCGCCGATATAAAAAAATACGTGTCGCCTATTTTTACCCATTCTACAAGCATGCCAAATTTCATCGACATCGGAGACATCGACCTCGCAACGTCTCCTTGTGGGACGAAGAGTCGAAGCCAAATAAACAGACGGCGATCGCTGCGTGCGTGCGTGCGTGCGTGCGTGCGTGCGTGCGTGCGTGCGTGCGTGTGTGTGTGTGTGTGTGTGTGTGTGTCTGTGTGTGTGTATGTGTTTGCTACGCCGGCCAAGCAGTGCAGCCAGATCGCGCGCAAAAGTTACCCCCTCTCTAGTCTCTTGCGCGCCCATCACACAATCATAGTAGGGCGTTTCCGTGAGCGAGCGACGCTCGGACATCTTCGGAAAGAGCCGAGCGCCGTCGAAGTTTCCCGACCGCACCTTCGGCAGCTACACCAATACATGGACGCTGAGCACGCTCATGTGCGGCCAAGCCAAAACGAAGGCTTTGAGGGACAAAGCAATCTGAGCACGACTCGCGCGTGACGTCACCCGACGGCACGCGCGAGGCTTTTAGATGATTTCAATGCTTATTTAGCTCTTGATTCTCTGCGTTATTAATGTATACAAAAAATGTATCGCGCACTCTGATCGGATATTTTTTTTAGTTTATACGTTAATTTAAATATAATAATAAATCTAAATTACAACTTATTTATCTTCTAAAAAATTGTTTGTGCTTTACTCACACCCGTCCTTATGCCAAATAAATTATAATTCATAAAAGTAAGCGGAAATATATTTATATTCGTATTAGTATATTAATTTTCATACTTTCATCAAGCGATAAAGCATTATCCCCAAAAATAAGCCAATCATCCATCCGGCCGCGAATCGTCAGTACCAGAAAGTGCACGTATTCTACTTGGTAGCGTTCCTGGCTTCGGTCCGCAGGGGCGCGGGATCGTTCCCCGCGCTCAGTGCTTTTTTTTATTATTATTACTATTAATTCTTATTTGATTAGTTATCATTACTATTTTAATTAGTTATCTTTTAGTGTCGAAAAATTTATCGCGGACTCCGTCCGCTTATTTTATTAGTTTGTACGTTAATTTAAATGTAATAATAAATCTAAATTACAACTTATTTATCTTCTGAAAAATTGTTTGCGCTTTATTCACACCCGTCTCTATGCCAAATAAATTGTAATTCATAAAAGTAAGCGGAAATATATTTATGGTCGTATTATTATATTCATTCTCGTAAGTTACGATTCGCGGCCGGGTGGATGATTGGCTTGTTTTTGGGGATAATGCTTTACCGCTTGATGAAAGTATATGGGATAAATATAATAATACGAATATAAATATATTTCCGCTTACTTTTATGAATTACAATTTATTTGGCATAGGGACGGGTGTGAGTAAAGCGCAAACAATTTTTTAAAAGATAAATAAGTTGTAATTTAGATTTATTATTATATTTAAATTAACGTATAAACTAAAAAAATAAGCGATCAAAGTGCGCGATAAATTTTTTTGTATACATTAATAACGCAGAGAATCAAGAGCTAAATAAGCATTGAAATCATCTAAAAGCCTCGCGCGTGCCGTCGGATGACGTCACGCGCGAATCGTGCTCAGAGGCGGGGTGTCAACTCTGCACCGTGCAAGTCGCCTCTGTGTCAAGTCGCCACTTCAACTCGCCGTCTGTTCAACTTGCCAAAGCGGGCAACTCGCCACAGACCCAAGTGGACACCGTAGCAGCCCGCCGTTTCCCCGACGCTCGCGTAACCCCACTCTTCAGATTCGGGCCGGGCATTTTTTGCTACCGTTTCAACTCGCACCGTGTCTCAACTCGCCACGCGCTGCGTGCTCAACTTCCATTTCCTAGCGACTGTACTTTTTCCGAATCACCCATACCCGGGAACGAGAAATATACAAGCAAAATGTTTTCACATGTACCGACTACCCGCTCTGTCAGTTCTCTAGTTTATCGACTGATTTTGAATGGAAATTTCACGAGCGGCATTTTTCTATAGCTTTATTCCTTAATAATACCACGAACATATATGTAGTCTCCTAAAATTTTAATTCTTCCATAATTCGCGGAAAAAAGCGTCATTTTTGAGTACTTGAGAGTAACGATAAGCAATACTAAGAAAACTGAAAACTCATATAATAATCGTGTGAAAGAAACACTGGTGGCCTCGTACAGTTGGACAGATTTTTGTTGCCGTTGAATATAGGATTATGATCTTCAAGAGGATGTTTAATTTTGTTCTGAATTTCATTTCTTGTGGCTCTGGATTTATTCTTAAAAATCATTGTGCAAAGTCTACATTTTATAATCAACTTTTTAATCATCAAAAATATCGATGAAAAAATCATATGCATTTACAAGAAATTAATATCATAAAACGATTCCTTTCATTACAGATTTAAACGTCCACATTATTATTATCCATGTTGTTCAAACACTTAATGCCTCAGAACAGTGCATGTCGGATATATTTATTTTTCATTAATGTGTGACATATCGTCTACTATATATGAAAAAATTGAATCATCGTATAACATGAATACGCTGTGTTGAAAAGCGCAGAATCATTAAGGGTGGGGGGTAAGGATAATTTGCTATAAAAAAGCATATTTTCGATATTGTTTGTTGACGACACTGTTTATATATATTTATTTATATAATTAGTATAAAATAAAAGGACATTTGAAGAATATTCTGTGAAATTTTCGTTAACAATTGTGCAGAAATAAGCCAGTGACAGCAAATATTCTCAGACGCCACAAAAAAAAGTTACATTGCGGTGAACTGCATAACTCACCACTGGATAATCCGAAAAAAAATCCAAGAAGATTGTATTAGTTAATAAGTTTCTTGAGGTAACGCTGTCGCGTTTTTATTTTTATTTTTTTTATTTTCAATTTTTAGTCACACCTAGAAGACAAAATAGCGATTTTTCATTTAAAAAATTGGAACCTATATTATTGCAAAATGAATTAAAATGATGAAAAAAAAACTCGTCAGCGTTACCTCAAGAAACTTATTAACTAATACAATCTTCTTGAAGTTTTTTTCTCGGATGATCCAATGATGAGTTATGCAGTTCACTGCAATTTTTTGGAGGTGTCTGCAAAGATGTGCTCTCAATGGCTCATTTCTGCATAATTGTTAATGACAATTTTACAGAATATTCTTCAAATGTCCTTTTATTATATACTTCTTACACAAATAAATACATATCAGCTGTGTCGTAAAAAAAAATTATCCTAAATATGCTTTTTTTCGTAGCGAAATAGCCTTACCCCCCCCCCCCCCCCCCGCCCTTGCCCTTAACACGTCTGGCCACCCTGGCCACTCGAAAAATGGGCATTATTTTTTAAAAGTCATAAACTCAACAGTATAAAACAATATATGTTAATTTTTTAACCTAAGGTAAGAGACAGCTTTGAAAATGCCTCAAATAAATTTTATTTTAAAGTATTATAGGACGAATATTATTGTAAGATGAATTTCCGTTTCAGGCAAACAACGAAAAAGCATTTTCGTTGACAGAATCACGAAGAAAAAAGTTTATTTTTCATGTTGCCAAGTAACGAAGTAACTTGGCTCGGATCAGTACAGTAAATACTGAAGCGAAGGAACGGATTTATAAATAAAAGGATCATTGTCGAATTTTTGTCAATACTTGTGGTTTTATTTATTTAACTCTTTAAAAGAATGCACAGCCGTCTCGGATTTTTTTATGCTACGATTCACATCCTACATTAATAACTGTTCAATAGCCGGGTAAGTAGGGAAAAATTGCCCTCGCATTTTTTCCAGCGAAATTTGAAGTGTATTCTGAGGTGTAAAAAAAACGAATTTTCTGAAAATGTCATCCCCGTCAGCGCAATGGTTTTAGAAAAATGAATTTTTTTTAAATATAAAAAAATTCCGGAAACGGTTCAGTGGATCGATTTGATTTTTTTTTGGTGCTTGTTCCAATCAAACGTGTTACGAAATAAAATTATAGAACATCTTGCGAAAGATTAAGGTTTAAAAAAATGTTCCTTCTTTTATTTTATTTTTACTATAATCCACTTGGGGTGCAATAACGAAATTTTTTTCATATAATTTTTGAGCACCTTATTAGATTATATAATTTTTTCAAAATGATCGGTTTGGTACGTCACAGTGAAAAAAAAAGAAACACTTTATTGATATATTTCCGTTATATATCTATATAACTAAAATATATCAATAAAGTGTGTTTCTTTTTTGTTCACTGTGGCGTACCAAACCGATCATTTAGTCACATATCAGACTTTATTGATATATTTTAGTTATATATCTATATAACTAAAATATATCAATAGTTTCTTTTTTTTTCACTGCGGCGTACCAAACCGATCGTTTAAAAAAAATTATATAATCTAATAAGGTGCCCAAAGATTATATGAAAAAAATTTCATTATTGTACCCCAAGTGGATTATAGTAAAAAATAATAAAACAAGGAACATTATTTTTTTTCAAATCTTAATCTTTCGCAAAATGTTCTCTAATTGTATTTCGTGACACGTTTGATTGGAACAACTACCAAAAAACATCAAATCGATCCACTTAACCGTTTTCGGAATTTTTTTATATTAAAAAAAAAATTCATTTTTCTAAAACCATTGCGCTGACGGGGATGACATTTTCAGAAAATCCGTTTTTTTTACACCTCAGAATACACTCCAAATTTCGCTGGAAAAAATGCGAGGGCAATTTTTCCCTACTTACCCGGCTATTGAACAGTTATTAATGTAGGATGTGAATCGTAGCATAAAAAAATCCGAGACGGCTGTGCATTCTTTTAAAGAGTTAAATAAATAAAACCACAAGTATTGACAAAAATTCGACAATGATCCTTTTATTTATAAATCCGTTCCTTCGCTTCAGTATTTACTGTACTGATCCGAGCCAAGTTACTTCGTTACTTGGCAACATGAAAAATAAACTTTTTTCTTCATGATTCTGTCAACGAAGATGCTTTTTCGTTGTTTGCCTGAAACGGAAATTCATCTTACAATAATATTCGTCCTATAATACTTTAAAATAAAATTTATTTGAGGCATTTACAAAGCTGTCTCTTACCTTAGGTTAAAAAATTAACATATATTGTTTTATACTGTTGAGTTTATGACTTTTAAAAAATAATGCCCATTTTTCGAGTGGCCAGGGTGGCCAGACGTGTTAAGGGCAAGGGCGGGGGGGGGGGGTAAGGCTATTTCGCTACGAAAAAAAGCATATTTAGGATAATTTTTTTTTACGACACAGCTGATATGTATTTATTTGTGTAAGAAGTATATAATAAAAGGACATTTGAAGAATATTCTGTAAAATTGTCATTAACAATTATGCAGAAATGAGCCATTGAGAGCACATCTTTGCAGACACCTCCAAAAAATTGCAGTGAACTGCATAACTCATCATTGGATCATCCGAGAAAAAAACTTCAAGAAGATTGTATTAGTTAATAAGTTTCTTGAGGTAACGCTGACGAGTTTTTTTTCATCATTTTAATTCATTTTGCAATAATATAGGTTCCAATTTTTTAAATGAAAAATCGCTATTTTGTCTTCTAGGTGTGACTAAAAATTGAAAATAAAAAAAATAAAAATAAAAACGCGACAGCGTTACCTCAAGAAACTTATTAACTAATACAATCTTCTTGGATTTTTTTTCGGATTATCCAGTGGTGAGTTATGCAGTTCACCGCAATGTAACTTTTTTTTGGTGGCGTCTGAGAATATTTGCTGTCACTGGCTTATTTCTGCACAATTGTTAACGAAAATTTCACAGAATATTCTTCAAATGTCCTTTTATCTTATACTAATTATATAAATAAATATATATAAACAGTGTCGTCAACAAACAATATCGAAAATATGCTTTTTTATAGCAAATTATCCTTACCCCCCACCCTTAATGATTCTGCGCTTTTCAACACAGCGTATTCATGTTATACGATGATTCAATTTTTTCATATATAGTAGACGATATGTCACACATTAATGAAAAATAAATATATCCGACATGCACTGTTCTGAGGCATTAAGTGTTTGAACAACATGGATAATAATAATGTGGACGTTTAAATCTGTAATGAAAGGAATCGTTTTATGATATTAATTTCTTGTAAATGCATATGATTTTTTCATCGATATTTTTGATGATTAAAAAGTTGATTATAAAATGTAGACTTTGCACAATGATTTTTAAGAATAAATCAAGAGCCACAAGAAATGAAATTCAGAACAAAATTAAACATCCTCTTGAAGATCATAATCCTATATTCAACGGCAACGAAAATCTGTCCAACTGTACGAGGCCACCAGTTTTTCTTTCACACGATTATTATATGAGTTTTCAGTTCTCTTAGTATTGCTTATCGTTACTCTCAAGTACTCAAAAATGACGCTTTTTTCCGCGAATTATGGAAGAATTAAAATTTTAGGAGACTACATATATGTTCGTGGCATTATTAAGGAATAAAGCTATAGAAAAATGCCGCTCGTGAAATTTCCATTCAAAATCAGTCGATAAACTAGAGAACTGACAGAGCGGGTAGTCGGTACATGTGAAACCATTTTGCTTGTATATTTCTCGTTCCCGGGTATGGGTGATTCGGAAAAAGTACAGTCGCTAGGAAATGGAAGTTGAGCACGCAGCGCGTGGCGAGTTGAGACACGGTGCGAGTTGAAACGGTAGCAAAAAATGCCCGGCCCGAATCTGAAAAGTGGGGTTACGCGAGCGTCGGGGAAACGGCGGGCTGCTACGGTGTCCACTTGGGTCTGTGGCGAGTTGCCCGCTTTGGCAAGTTGAACAGACGGCGAGTTGAAGTGGCGACTTGACACAGAGGCGACTTGCACGGTGCAGAGTTGACACCCCGCCTGCTCAGATTGCTTTTTCCCTCGAAGCCTTCGTTTTGGCTTGGCCGTACATGAACGTGCTCAGCGTCCATGTATTGGTGTACCTGCCGAAGGCGCGGTCGGGAAACTTCGACGGCGCTCGGCTCTTTCCGAAGATGTCCGAGCGTCGCTCGCTCACGGACACGCGCTACTGTGATTGTGTGATGGGCGCGCAAGAGACTAGAGAGGGCGTAACTTTTGCGCACGATCTGGCTGCACTGTGACCAAGTGCAGGAAGAACGAATCCATTCTCGTATGCCGCTCGGTCGTACGCAAACACGTTACATCTATGTGTGTATCACAATACACACAACTATGCGTAGCGACCATGGTAGCGACGTAGCGCTTGTATTGGAAGCATGCGCCAGCTCGGCAGGAGAGCGCGGTGAAACTTTTGTTACGCAAATGGCTCGATGACTCGAATCCAACTAGCGTTCGTTATAAACTCTATCCTTGTGCAAAATACACATCACAAGATAACGCGTCTTTTTAAAGACCCTCTCGTTTTCGAATCGCCAGGTTAAGTTTTTGGTGAAGCCTTTCCAGGGCTGTATTACGTGTCAGGATGGTAATACGCGTAACAATACGTCTGTAGCCCAACGGTGTCTTTATCGACGGCGCACTCTTTCCTTGATGTTAGAATCAGGACCAATACTGGAAGTGAGATGAGTTTCACGTGTATTTTGATACTTGCCGAAATGTTGATCAAAGGTTTCTTTCCTTGTGACTCCTGTTATAACAAACAGTCGACGTCTTTACAGAAAGAGGACGAACCTTGGTGAGTAACGATGCGAAACGGGAAGAATCAGAGCTTGCCAGGATTTGGGACAAAGTGTCTTCAGGTTAACACAAAGGAGAAGATCACGAGTATATTATGTCACTGGTTTAATAACACGGATACTAATAATAATAATCCGGATACGGATAACACTTGTTTCGGTTTGTTAATGCGACGGTTTAACCGTTACAGCAAACGCTTTAGTTGCACTATAACGAGTTCTTAACGAAACTTGCGCCTGTTATCCTGTAGGTACTGTCCGAAGTACTACTAGCGTAGCAGCAAATAGTAAGACTTGAGTGAGAAAACCTCTTCGTAACAGTAACTCTACAATTCTGACCTATAGGTCATCAGTCCCGTGCTACGCAGGGCTGATATTCGTCGGATAGCGATAGTGGGGCAAGCGTCTACGTGACTGCATTTCTAGGAATGCATCCGTGGGACCCATCGATAAGTATACCCCTAAAAAACTTTAAAAAGTAAAAAAGGACGCCAAGTAATAAAAAGTTCCCTTGAAAATTATTAGGTGTTTTACTATTTATAAAATTCTAATTAAACTCGAAATATTTTTTATTCTATTTCAAATGATGGTTTTATTTAGAATATTACTTTTTCATTTTAAACGTACAAAAGAAGTGAAATATTTTTTTATGAAAAAGCCAAGTACGTTTACTAGACACGTGCACAAGATTATCAAATCCTAAGAACAATATTTTCTTAACATTTTATTTTTAAAACTAGGACCGACACTGGTAGATGGGCGATCGGGGTTCGGCTCTGGCGGTGCTCCGAGTTAAGCAGCATTGTGCGCGGCCAATATTCGGAGCGGTGACCGCTTAGCTGTGCATCGGCTGGCGCATCAACCAGCGAGCGGGAAGCCAATACTTCTGATACCTTAATGTAGATGTTTGAGTTAAAGTCTCTGCACCAAAAATCAGAAGAATATAGGGCCGTCTATACCGGTACGGGTTTTCCACAGTTTTCCGGTACCCTCGGAAAATGCGGTATCTTAATATACTTGATACGGTCACTAATGCGCCGTTACAATTGGAAATAATCTAAGTAAATAAATTGTTGCAGAAGTTATTTAAGCAAGCAGTAGAAACGGTTCTGTAAAGAAATTGTGTATCTTCCCGAACTTTTATTCTTAACCATGCACGCCAAGTCGTTGCGCAGCATTTCCAGTGTACTTGTGTGATGCATACGTTGTACTTATATATAATTATAATTCGGTTTTTTATTATGATAGTTAAATGGTATTCAAATGTTTTCATTTCCAATGTTCCAACGTATACCCTTGCGGGTTTTTACGTGTAACCCCTTTCCAATTGAACCCTTTCCTATTACTCCCTACCCGCACTTCGCTAATCTAAACTAAATTCCGTTGCGTCCACAGCCGTCTTGAGGTACACTATACCGCTTTAGGGGTATTTCACATCTTTTTGAAACGGAAACAGTTTTAAGAAATTGTTTGAAGTATGAATTCACGACGTGAATAACCTTCAATAAATTGATCGCTAGCCCTAACAAGGGCCGTTTGATTTAATCATTATGGCCATCTCTTCGTCATCTATGGGATATCATTCAGCAGCCTAGATTTTCTACATCGTATGGAGCACTTATGATAATGGCCTCAAGTGCTTATTGCTGCCACTGCGCTGAAGTAATGAATAAGCTGCTTATTTAAGCTGAAAATGTGTTGATAACTCGGCAATAAATAAAATTTCCATACGTTACATTTGCTCTAAGAATAATATATAGACATCTTGAGCGTTACGGGGGCAACTTTGTTGTTTGACGATTAAATCGTCAACGCGAATCCAAGTGTTGCGTTTACCGCGCAACATACTTGTATAATGCCCCTCGGTTAAACACCCACCGTGATGAAAAATGGCACTTACAACTTTATACCGGCGATGATTGATTTAAACGATTGTCATAGGCACTGCTTTGATGTTTGTTGTTTTTTTACCTATTCCAGAGTTTGTTCTTTCAAATATTAATAGTTGAATAATCAATATTTTCTTAGTTGAGACAATGTCTCGCTTCTGAACCAACGAAAACGAAGCGCAATGTGAACAAGCCTCCTCGATTCTCATCGATTTCCCTAAATTACATGTAATAATGTCTTGTAGAGTGAGAGCTACTTTACGGGCCGGAGGTACTACCAATAGCAAAATGTTATTAGGATTGCAATTAGTTATGTTTGTTTCACAAGAATTACATGAAATGACTGTACTTATGTCGATTTGTACAGCACATTGAATAGTTTCAATTTTTTTCGCAAAGCGAACTTATGAATTTGCTTGCATCTTGTTGTTTCGAACTAATAAACATATCACCCAGAAATTTCCTAACTGACGAAATGTCAACAAATACATGATCGGTCATGTAAGCTTCCACGACTGATTTCACTACATTTGCCTTTTTAGAATGAAGCACCAAAGCGTCGCGAATCAACGAAGAATGTGTAAGACACTGCATGCTAGCATTCGCAAAACATGATACATGATCATTATTCGCAAGTCCCTTTACGTGAAAGGGTAATGGACCTTGTTCGTGCTCTTCCGGCATTTTCTGATGTCAGTATTAACTGAAATTTCGCGAAAAAATGTAGCGATTTTGCGAATTGTAGAAATTTCCTGAGCTTGACTCCGCTGTAACTCGTGGACGATTCATATGATTGAAAAATGTGTTTTACAAGAGTTGCAAGAAATTTCATGCTTTTTAATTTTTGTAATAGCTATTTTTTACCTAGGTAGGGTTGAAGAGGAGATATTCTCGAAAATGGGTTTTCGTTACCATTTTTCCAATATGGCGACGCGAGCGGCGATCACTTGAGTTCGCAGACTCGAAATGTTAATTAGGACACCAAACTGTACAAATCTACCAAATTAGAACTATCCTCGACCTTTTGTAAGTCAGAACCGACCCATTGCCTGGCCTACGGGTGTAAGTCGAACGAAGGAGAGCAAGCAAAGAGCGAACAAATGAGCCTCAACAAATATGTGTGTGCTATGTATGAAACACACATAATCGGCGACGCTTATTTTATGTCGATTCACTTGGTCTGTACCCGGCATAATTATTAATGGCGGGTACAGAGAGATCCCGAAGAAGGCATTGTAATAGAAAAAAAGCACTGGTCATGTGAACTAATTTGCAATCAAAAGATTTTAGTCCGTCGATAACGTTTATTTGAAATACTCATGTGATGTATAATTTTCATCAACATTAAATATTAAAGACTTTGTTCATAAAATGTAACGTTTTTAAAATTTATATTTTGATTAATATAAAAATTATTCTCACGGAACTCAATTATTAACAATTATTTTCTAATCACTATTTTATTTTCTAATATGATTATTTTCGGATTGTTCAACAATCATTTTTAACAGCAACTTTCGTGGTGTTTAACATTTAAAAATTCTATACGTAGGTTATTTTTTTCATTTTTGTTGACGCAGACAGTCAATACCACATACTATCTCAGAGTCCTTTCTCTAACAAGTACATTAACGCTACTGTGTTGAAAATCTACCATCATACAGAAAAGCTGCGTACACACCATCTTACATGAACTCTTGGCACAGAAATAATAGAGCACATGATCACGGATATAAATTTTTTGTATGATTACTGGTGCCGTACGAAAAATGTTTGAAAAGCGATGGACCAGTTACTTATCCAATGTCCTGAACGATCAGCATCAGGCCCGCAAATCATTCCTCAAATTTTTCCACTGACAACAAATATATTCGACTTTCTCTACTAATAACACTGTCCTTGTGTTCAACATTGGAAAATTCTATTTGTCGATTATTCTTTTCAGTTCGTTAATGATGACAGTCACTACCGGGTGTTATTCCCCAAATCCCTTCTTTGTCAAGTAACATTCACACCGCTAATGTGTCGAAGAACTGTCGAAAGACTTATACTACACAGAAGACACATACTGCACAAACTACACATAAATCCCGTCTTTGACAAGTAACATTCACACTGCTACTGCGTCAAAGAAACTATTAAAAAGCTTATACACCAAACTGTGTATGAATCCCTTTTTTGATGAGTTCCATTCCCACAGGTACAGTGCCGAAAGACTCATACGCCACACTACGCATGAAACCCTCCTTTGACAAGTGGCATTCACACTACTGCTATCAAAAATGTCGAAAGACTCATGCGCCACATTACGCATGGAACCCTCCTTCAACCAGTGACATTCTCACTGGTACTGCATCGAAGAACTGTTACAAAGTTTATATGCCACAGTATGCATAATTCCTTTCTTTGACAAGCGACATTCACACTACTATTAAAAATATCTGTCAAAAGAGTCATGCGCCACACTATGCATGAAACCCTCCTTCGACAAGTAGCATTTACACCGCTGCTGTCGAAGACTCACTGGTACTGCATCGATGAACTGTTACAAAGTTTATATGCCACAGTATGCATAATGCCTTTCTTCGACAAGCGACATTCACACTACTATTAAAAATATCTGTCGAAAGAGTCATGCCCCACACTATGCATGAAACCCTCCTTCGACAAGTATAGCATTTACACCGCTGCTGTCGAAGATATTGAAAGACCCATACGCCATACTGCGCATGGATACAGCACAGCACGCATAATCCCTTTTTTGACAAGCGACATGCACACTGCTATTGAAGAACTGTTGAAAGACTCATGCGCCACACTACGCTTGAAGCCTTCTTTTGACAAGTAATATTCGCACTAGTATTGCATCGAAGAACTATTGAAAGGCTCATATGCCACATTACGCATAATCCCCTTCTTCAGCAAGTGATGGTTGCATATTTTTGAAGTAATAGAAACATATTTTTGAAGTAATAGATAAATGTTTGAAGTAATAGATAAATACACGATCTGTCACGATCTAACCCCACGTGGAATTTACCGCCGGCAAAACTCGTATCCACGAGCAGACGACGCATCAGCTGGGGCGAGAGCCGATAAACGCCGGCCTTCACACATTACTTTTTTTGGCGTGATGCTATGATCGAACGAATCTCGAACGACAAGTGTGGAAGAATTTTCGTGTAAAAAATCGCCCTAAAATTCGAATATTATGAGATCTGAAGACTGAGTAGACGAATCGAAAAATTACCCAAACAAAATCGATAGGAAAAATAACATTTCATTGGTAAAATGTCATTAGATTTTTTATTCATCCCCGTGTTTTCGCTTAATTTCGATTCCAAGTTAAAGCGTCGTCTGCTAAAGCCCATCTTACTGTATAAAGAGTCGCGGCGTATCGTCAGTCCGCCAATGGCGTCGAGATCGGTGGGTCGACCAGTGGCGTCAAATCGGTTTTTTTTTATTACTTGGCGCCGAGACGCTGCCGCGTCTCTTGATATCCCCACACGCTTATCTGACTCAGGCTGCAGGATTTCAAGGGTTTTGGACGACGGACTCACGCCGAAGGCGAGGCGCAATAAAATTTAATCTTATACAATATTTATGGAAACGTTGAGAGCTTGACCGCATATGCAGACCGGGAAATATCGATACTTAAGTATCGAGTATTAAGGATTAATCCTAGACAACGTTGCTTTGTGCGTTGGTCGCTTGGTCACGTACGCAAGCTATGAGACATAGCGATTTATATTAACGAAAACATATATGAGCATATATTTTTACTTTGTATTTATGTTTGTTCGCATTCTATGGATATGAGAATAAAGTATTTGCTCTAATTAAGGCAATTCATGCGGTTCGCTTAACACTTTGTTGCATTTTACATTGTATATGCAAATGCCATCGAAGCGATTTTTTTTCGACGACGGCCACTACCAAGACTCGGCTTGTGGAAGGGTAAAGGCATTTACCCATGCTTTTTTAATTCATTTAAACAAATAAGCTCGAGCACTATTTGTAATCTCGATGCCGCTTATCGTCAACGATTTCGATCCCTGCCAAAATTTCGAGCGAAGGAAATTGCTCGAAACTCACTACAAAAGGGTGGTAAAATTTTACAATGCTCATTATTTAAACAAATGCGTTCGGCATTTTTATCTGTGCTAGGGTTCACATTTGGCAGCATTTTTGCTGGTCAACTTCTCGAGCAATCAAGATCGCTAGCCTCGCTCTACGGAAGAGCAGTGAATTTTTCGATCGCGCATTGTTTAAACAAATGCCCTCGAAACGATTTTTTTGTCGACGGCGGTCATCGGTGGAAATTTCTTTATGGTTGAACTTTCTAGCAAACGGGGTTTGCTAGAGACTCGTATGATGGAAGGGTGCTGGCATCTTCCCATTCTTTTTCAATTAATTTAAACAAACAAGCTCGAGGACTATTTGGCATCTCGATGTCGCTCATCGTTGACGAATTCGATGTCCGGCAAAATCTCGAGACACGACCGAGATCGCTCGACATTCACTCTACAAAAGAGTTGTAAAATTTTATCATTACTGCAAAAAAATACGTTTAGTATTTTTTTCCCTGCCGGAATTTATCTTTGGCAGGTTTTTCCAAGCATCGAACTTTCTAGCAATGACGATCGGAGGAGTCTCGCACTACAGAAGAGCGGTAAAATTTTACTATCGCGAATTGTTTAGAGGTCAGCGGTGTAAAATTTTCGAAAAATCCTTTTGTTGGAAGCACTTTTAAGAAATCCTTGGAACCTTCAAAAATTTTACAATGCTCTATGTTTAAACAATTACCGCTGCCATTTCTTTCTCTGCTATAGCTTATCTTCGGCAGGTTGTCTGCGGCCAACCAAATCGCGAGCGAACGAGATTGACCGAGTCTCACTCTGCGAAAGAGTGGTAAAATTTTATATTTACTGCAAAAAAAAATACGTTTAGCATTTTTCTCTCTGCCGGGATTTATCTTCGGTAGGTATCTTCAGGGATCGAATTTTCTAGCTATGACGATCGAAGGAGCCTCGCTCTACAGAAGAGCGGTAAAATTTTAGTATCTCGAATTGTTTAGAGGACAGCGGTGTAAAATTTTCGAAAAATCGTTTTGTTGGAAGCAGTTTAAAAAAATCCTTGGAACCTTAGAAAAATTTACACGGCTTTTTATTTAAACAATTGGGTTTAGAATTTGTTCTCCCTGTTCTCCCAATTTTACGATCGCGAATTGTTTTAAGGATACCGGTGTAAAATTTTCGAAATATTGTTTTGTTGGAAACACTTTTAATAAATCCTTGGAGCCTTAAAAAGTATGCTGCATATTTTTTTGTAGCCTAAAAAAACAATTATAAAGAGGTTTTCGAGCTATTTTTTAAGGAAGTCTCCGGCGCTGAAACCCGTTTTCGGCGATGTCATGCCGGTAGGTGCAGTTCTCAACTCTTGTAAGCCTATTGTGGGGACAAACTTACCGACTAAAAATAGTTTTATTTTCGACCAATAGGTGGCATTAGATTATGGAAAAAAAACTTCTTCAGCTGTAGCGTCTATGAAACCGTCGACTTCAAACACGTTTTTCTCAAAACCGTGTTTTTTTTTTATATCGGGACGTAGGAGAAACGCGAACAATTTTCGTCCAATCGACTTGGAATTTTAACTGAAGCTTCTTAGATTGCTTCAACAGTCAAGGACGAGCGCTTTTTCGATTTACTGAGAATTGTAAAAAATACATCACTTTTTATACCCTACCCCTAAAAATTAAAGAAACAGAAAATTTCTTCACTTTGTAAAGTGTTTTCTGAAAGACTGTATGAATGTTAACAATAGTCATATCAAGATGAAAAAAAACAATTTGAAGCTTCAAGTTTCTAGTTTTCTTTCTTCTTTTGGCAAAACAATTTTGTGAGCTACGGTTATCGAGCAATCATAAAAGATAGAGTGAAAATTATTATCCCAATTTTTTTTCAAGGGATTTTTTTCAGTTAAGGCAGAACACCACTGTGACCCCCTGTTTTTTGCCATTTTTCAAGAATTTCTTTTTGTGGGAAAAAAAGAGATATTCGAAAATTTTGTTTTGTTTTGTTCGTTGTTTATTGAAGATACATAAAAAAAAATTTTCAAATTTTTCACGCCCCATGGTGACGCTGGGGAAGCTCCCGCGTCAGGTACTGTTGCTTCTGCAGTGGTTCGCGGCACGCAGCAGAACTCTCTTCAAAGTCGATCTGAAAAAAAATACCGAGTGTTTTCGTTAATAATATGATATTTTGAAGAGAAGTACATAGGGATTTGAAAAAATATTGATTTTTAAAAAATAGGCACGCTTTTGTAATTAAAGGACGATTTTCGAGCAAAATTTCTCGTCGAAAATAGGCTATAACTTTTTTTATTATTGAGATATCGAAAAAATCCTATGTACTTCTTTAGATAATCTAGTTTTATTGATGCAGTCCAAATTTGAAGTCGAGCGGATAAAAATTGCTCGACTTTAAATTTGGTTTTGAGAAAAACGCGTTCAAAGTTTTAGGTTTGTTAATTTATGCGATAAATTGGGGAAAAAATTTTTTACCTTTAATCAGCGATGCCGGCACCATATAGCTGGCCTTCAAGAAGCAAATCATTGTCCCTAGCATCTTTTCTCGAACTTGTAGAGGCTCTTCTTGCCTCTTTTGCAGCGTCTGTGAGCGAGCGTTCCGCCAGCTCGATCCGCGCTGCGTCGGTTTCAACGCAAAAATTGAAACAATTTGGGCCGATAGTTATCCCCAACGTCTCCAAAACTTTCATGAGGCTTCTTAGGCCATCATTGAATAATAATACCGCGATATCAGCTGCAATATCGACGATTTTTTTGCTCCCGGACGGACACGTGGGGGCTATTGCCCAAACTGATTTGTTGTAGCTTTCGTTGTTGTTTTGCGTGAAGCCGCCCAAACAACGCTGCAGCAAATCGTCTCTGCTCAAATTTTCGAAGACTGGCGTAATTGCCTCCAATACTTTCTCAGGGAGAGGAAGAGGCTTATGGCGATATTCAGCAATATTACCGCTTGCGACCGCTCGCTGCCACGAACACCACGACTCGGCTCCCTCTGGGCAATCGTCATGTTGTGGCTCACTATCTGTGGATATTTTATGTTTGATAGTTGCCCAAATTGCCTTCCTCATTTTTTCAACATCATCGCTGTTCCTCCGAATAGCCAAGCCGTAATATGTGCTCAACTCGTCAATCAATTTTCCGGTGAGCTTTCCTCTGCCAGACAATCCTTTTTGTTTTTTCACGATTTCGCGGAGGCGCGTCCCCATACATTTTTGGACATGATCGATGCACTTTTTTTTATCTCGAAACCGTCGTATGGATCGCTATTCGATATGCCCAGAAACGTTTTAGAATCGCCGTCACCAATATAATATTTATATTTTATGCCATAGAGCTCTTCAGACCGTTGAAACATTTCGACAGCTGAGTCGACTTCCATTTTTCCGGAGGAGCCGCTATGGTTCGCCTGGCACTCATCGTCGTGGGTACTTTTCCATTCCCAGTACTCCGCGGTGCTTTCTTTTTTCCCCCAATGCTCGCAAGCTTTGCAATATTTCGATTTCACCATAACGTCGATCACTTTTTTAGTGTACCAGCCGATTAGCGATGTTATGCCGAAAAGCGAGCTGAAACCGCGCTTACGCCACGATCCGTCGCCTGAAACTATAATTCCGTCCTCCACCCCATTTTCCAACGAAATTGTCTCCTCCTCAAGAGCAGCCTTTTGTTTGCTCACTGTGCTCACAGCTTTAGTGGCAATCGAAATCGAATTTAAGATTCGATCGTAGGAAGACTGAAATAGGGGGCGCGGTAGGTCCATAAATGCACAAAACTTCATCAGGCCATTCAAACCGACGCCAATAAGACGCATACTGAATACGATCCGACGATTTATTTCGTATGCATTGTCAATCATAGGACACAAATTGATTTGCACTTTTTCACAATGGCCGCAATCGACCTTGATTTTGAATCCGAGTCCGCGCAAACTTTTTTCAGTAAACTTTATATCGCGATCACACACTTTGCACTTCACTAACGTCGATATAATGTTCAATGCATTGCCGAGGTGTACTATACGATAACCGAAATCGTTAGTAACACCGACCTCTAAATCGTCCGACGATTTTGACTTTTTCGCCGACGTGCTCACATACTCTGCAGAACTATTTTCGGAGCTATAACGGATCGGAGGTTTTCGATTCGAAATTTTCGTTCGATTCCTCGTCACATAGCTCCGTTTTGTTCCCTTTTTCCCCGCGTACACTTTCGGATTATCCATTTCGATGTGCAAAGAATAATTCTGAGCGTTCAATATTTATAAACGAAACGATTCGGAGCGTTTAGACACGAGTAGCGTCGCTTCTATTCGCAAACTGACGCTATGACGCTATCCCTATACCTGCCTTGAAAATTTTTCAATTATCGCCACCTATGGCTTTTTTCGAAACTATATTTATAACAATAGCCGGTTTTTGTGAAGGGAGACAAAAGAATACCTGGGAAAGGCCCGGTATACCTGCCGACCCTGAGGCGTGCAGCTGCGCGGGACTCCGAGCGTCACGGAGCGCTGCACCGCTCCACAAAATATTCAATATCTCCGAAAATAATTATTTTTTCGACCTAGGTCCAACGGCATCTTAATCTTAAATGTATTTTAGATTTTTCTAGATGGTTTTCAAAAAATCAATTTTTTTAAGCCGTCACAATGGTGTTGTCCCTTAAATCAATGCATAGGTCCATTAGCTTGTTTATTCAGCTTCAATTTGGTTTGCTATGGTCTCTCTATGTCAACTTTTCGCTGAGATATCCGACTTATAATGAAAAATGATCCTTTTGTCTTTGATCAATGATATCTCAGCAACCAATGTCGCACAGGAAATTAATGGGCAGCTTTGAAAACTTGAATAAATTTAGTACAAGACCCTTTCGTAGATTTTTGAGAAAAAAAATTTCACCATTAATATTAATTTGAAAAATAGGACAAAAATGAAATTTTATGGTTTTTTTTAGTAAATCGACTACTCTGTTACAAATATCGGTGGAAAGACTAATGTTGCCACGTTCTTTTTCAGCTTAATGTACCCCCAATAACCGTGTAAGTCTTCAAATTGATGCATCAACCTGTTCTTCCGGACCGATCGATCAAAGTTTTACAAAAGAATTATAGGAACAAGTGTATTGTTCCTAAACATCGTATAATCATGATCAGAATGAAAAGACCCATTTTCTTCGACTATTTTTAGAACTTTGCAGTAGTTGCTTACTAAATTAAAGAAAAAAATCTGAGAAATTTCAAAAGAATTCTATTCTTTTTTATTTTGTAAAACTTTTTAGGAAACAATTGTGACTCAGTGTTGCCACGCTTCGGCTTTTGCGCACCTTTCACTCATCTTTAATTGCATTGGTTTAAAGTTGATACCCCCAAGCTGTATTCACTAGTCGATCTGAGAACTTGTATGCGATTAACTCTCGATATTTTCTGCGAAGGTTATTAGAGATACAAAAAACACTTTTTTTTTCAAAAATGATCTTTTGTTTGGAAGCAAAAAACCAATTAACCGTTTTTTTTTCCAAAAAATAATCTTTTTTGGTTAATTTTTTCTACGCTTTGGTAAAAAAAAATTAATCTAATGTTTTTGTGGACTCATGTTTTTCTTCAACTTTTGATCATGCCTAGTTTTGATTTAAAAAAAAAACTGTTTTCCATAACCCTAAAAACCTTCGTAGAAAATATTGAGAGTGAATTGCATAAACGTTCTCAGATCGACTATTAAATACAGCTTGAGAGTATCGACTTTAATTGATGCAATTAAAGATGAGTGAAATTATAGCGCGAAGGCTGAATCGTGTAAAAAATGAGTCAGTATTGTTTCCTGAAATATTTTAAAAATTAAAAAAAAATGTCGGTCTCTCGAATTTTTTCTTATATTTAACAAGCAACTAGTGCCAAGTTGTGAAAAAAGCCGAAAAAAATTAGTCTTTTTATTTCGATGATGATTACACGATGTTTAGGAATAATACACTTGTTCCTTTAATTGTTTTGTCAAACTTCGATCAGCTTTTGACAGAAAACGGTTCGATGTATCAATTTGAAAACTAACAGGCTTATTGGGAGTACATCGAGCTGAAAAAAAACGTGGCAACATTAGTCTTCGCATCAATATTTGTAACGTAGTGGTAGATTTACTGAAAATCCAGAAAAAGTCATTTTTGTCCTTTACCAAATAAAGGGTAAGGGTGAAGAAAAAATTCACAAAAATCAACGAGGGGCTGGCAGGAAATGTATTCAACTTTTCAAAGCTGCCCTTTAATTCCCGTTGCGATAATTGGTTGCTGAGATATCGATAATCAAAGACAAAAGGATCTTTTTTCATTCAAAGTCGGATATCTCAGCAAAAAAAATGACGTCAGGATAAAAAACCAAATTAAAGCTGAATGAACAAGGTAACTGGCCTATACATTGAGTTAACTGAAACAAAAATCCTTAGTCCGTGGGCCCCTGAAAAAAAAAACAAATTTGGAATTTTTTCTCCCTGCTATTCATTATGATTGCGCGATAACCGTAGATCACAATTTTTTTGCCAAAAGATCTCGAAACTGTAAACTTGACGCTTCAACAGGTTTTTTTCATCTCGATGCGACCATTTTTCAAATAGATACAGCGCTTCAAAAAACGCCAAAAATGAAGAAATTTTCTGTTCCTGTAATTTTTGGAGTGGTATATAAAAAGTATGGTTAAAAAAACGAACTTTTTTAAAAACTCGTCTCTTTTTCAAAATTATTTTAAAGTTTCCCCTCATACTTAAGGGGGGATTGTCTTTTTTTTCGCAAAATTTACCGCTTTTTGGGAATTTTTTTGTGAAGAAAGTATACAACGGAAAACTTGTGAAACTTGGCATATAGTTTTATTGATCTGTTTACTACATACAAAAAATTTTTTAAACAATTTCATCAAAAAATCCGCCTCCCACACCCCTCGACGCGCGATGGTCCTTTTTTGATGGTGTGCACGATTTCTCAAAAACTATTCAACCGATTGCCTTCAAATTTGGACAGAATGCTCAGCTGACATCCTTTTATCGTTTGATGAAGCAAAAAAGCAATACGGTTAATAGTTTTTTATTTATAACAAAAAATCGATCAATTTTTTTCGAAAAATCGATACTTCAAGTTCAAAACGTCACCAAATCGTCAATTTTTTTTCCCTTCATCGAACGATAGCTATATGTGTCTAAAGTAAAATGCTTTTTGGGTTTTTGTTGCAGGATGAAAGTGAAGGCTGTAATCGTGCACACCATCAAAAAAGGACCATCGCGCGTCGAGGGGGGTGGGAGGCGGATTTTTTGATGAAATTGTTTAAAAATTTTTTTGTATGTAGTAAACAGATCAATAAAACTATATGCCAAGTTTCACAAGTTTTCCGTTGTATACTTTCTTCACAAAAAAATTCCCAAAAAGCGGTAAATTTTGCGAAAAAAAAAGACAATCCCCCCTTAACGGCTGAAAGTAACGTAATTAACGAACATATTTTACTCTTAGTTCCACAATAAAAATTACGATGGTTCTACTGCGTTCCACGGAGAGGGTATGAGGTTTAAGTTTGCATCGTTGGAACGCGATAAAAATTAATGTTTGTAATTTCTTCTTTTATATTATGGCAACCTTTGCTTACAAAAATCCTGCAACCATTTTTCAAGATATCTATTCATTAAGCGATCTATAAAATAAATAATTTAAAAAAATATTTTCGATAACAAAAAATATGGAAAATAAAATATAAACAAGACCTTTCGTTACGTTCCAACGATGCAAACTTCAACAGCATGGAGCGGGTTGACTGAAAACCAGTAGTGCTATAGCGACTCGTGCTCCGCCATTTTCTATACTTTTAACAAATAAACTGCTTTACATACTTTAATATATACCTAATGAAGCGCAAAAGTTCTTTTAATTACGTATTTCATTGCTTTTCTTTAAAAAAATTTGAAAGGTAACGTTCGAAAGTGGACGGTGTCAGTGGTGTTAATTTGAAATAGAATGCTCGCGTCCCCAAAACTGAATGTTTTCAATCATTTTTGACAACAACTCAAATTTGGACTTTCCGAGTTGCTAAGGCTGTAAGATGGTGACATCTTACCATCCTTTGAAATAAATTTAATCAAATACCTCGAGCATTATTTAAATACACCTTGTCCACCGCTCGCCTCACAAAGGTATGCGGACAGTGCTGATGCATCAGATGACGCAGATACAGCCTGGACAGTGTCTTATTCTCCTCGAAAAGCTTCATCGGCAATATTTTGTCCATCGTCCTCCAGTATGGGACAACGGAGAAGAAAGTCTGTGTTGTGCTAGTTACGACGTTGCTCGAGCCATAGAAAACATATTTTCCCATAGTCTTTCGCAAGGCACATCTTCTGATGCACTTCTTGCCACCGACACAATCGAGAACACTACCAACGGCCCCCGACGATATTTTCCTTACTTTATGCCTGTACGCACTTCCACGCTCTAGGACATGATCAATCGTGCTGGTCAATTTGAGCTTGTCGCTTTTCGATGGGCTGTAAAAACCAAAGATTGTGATGCCGTGAGCCGCCTTTGGCAATGAACGATTGCCTGGCCTACATCACCGTCGGCGGTGTGGATCAGAAAAGTCTTGCCAGGCATAATACATACAAGCTTGAATAGTAGTATGTAAACGACGGCGTAATCCATGCTGATAGTTGCCGCATCGAAATACACCACAATGAGCTCTGACCAGGCTTTGTGATCGGGCAGAGCGGCCTGGGTATCACCAGCCTACTCGGAGCCCATGATAAACGGACTTTTCGGTGGAGAATCGATGACACCCTGTCATGTCATAGCAGCCTGGAAGTTGAGGCCACATACTTTGACCCAGATAAACACTTCACCCTCTGCGAGTTGAGTCTCAGGTCTTCTCAGTACATTTACACTCTTGATATCCCCAAAGCTGTTGAGTATGATAGCATGCACGTACCTTGACTTCCGGTGTTTTCTCCTCGCCGTTCTTTTTCGGCTTCTCGCTGTCGCTATTTTCCCCGATCTTCTTTTCCTTGTAATCGGCCGCAGCGGTTTTCTCGTCGATTATTTTTTGTCGAGATTTCTCATCGGAGCCCTCGACCACCGGGCTCCTTTCGTTCTTCTTAGTCGAAAAAACACACGACAGCGCGTCGAAAAAAGAAATTTCACTCTATCACACAGTATTACACATCGTATGAAATATATTTCGAACGAATTTTCGAGGTTATAGCTCCTGTTTTCCACCTGTCAAAAAACAAACTGTTCCGGAAGGAGGCGAGCGCGGTCGGTAAAAACAGGACGAAGCGAGCTGCGCGCCGCCAGTGAGAAAATGGATGAACTGCATTCTCGCTCCGGTACCTGATATTTTGAGCTTTGTTGGTACATTTCTGCTACATTTATGTACAAATTGCAAAATGCCTTTTTCTCCGCCATTTATTCATGAAAACCGGTGAAGAAAGCTCAAAATGTGTGCTTTTTCACGGTCCAGAGGATGATTCTCAGAAAATTACCGAAAATGCGATGCGGTTGCGATGCGATGCGATGCGGTTAATAATTCACCATTTTTCGCACGGTAACCACAAACTGTAATTTTTTTGTGGAAATTTTGGATAATCGAGGGGATCATCCCCTCGGACCAAGTGTCCTGCATGCACACAACAAATTTCATTCCAGTCGGTTGTTTCGTTTGGGAGAACTCTCATTTCAAAATTTCGAAGCGGTCGGAGGTGTGTGGCACATCGCCTTAAGTCAATTAAGAAAAAATCCATTTTTTTCAATTTCTTCGTTGGTGTTACCCCTTAACGAAGTAAATGATGATAAAGCTATATCACCTAAGTGTTTTCTAAGAATATTCATAAAAGTGGCGAAGTGAATGACTTCCCAGTTCATAACTCTATCGTTCTTTTAAGATCGACCACCGTTCGAAGATGTCAGTGACGTTCCGATACTTCTCGCTTTTGCAGTCGACAGATCGCAACGTGTACGATGCAGTCCAGTGCTCTAAGACTCCTTTGTCATTTCTGTTATGCAGTAGCCAAGACCCACTTTTGTCGGCTGCAGGTATTTCTAGATAAACAATGATAAACCAGGAAAACACAAAGCAAATTAGAAACATGCTCGTTGCTTTCTCGTTTTCGAATCGCCGTCTCCTATGTAGAAACCGTACTTCACTCCGTACCTTTCTAATGATCTTAAAAACATTTTCACGACACCTTGAACCTCCACTTTGCCCTCCCTTCGTGATTTGCACTGCAATCATACTTGTGTTCAGCATACCATGCAGCAAAACCAATCTCATCTATTTTTTTCAATAATTGCATGATCTGCAAAAAGCAGACATCAAAACAACGTCCAAAATTTTCTTGCTGTGCTTGCCAATCAGAGATACGATACCAACGAAAAACATAAACCCTTTTTTTGCCCAAGAACCGTCTCCAGAAACCGTCAGATCTTCACTATTTCCTTTCTCAGCATTCAACTCCTTGGCTTCGTTGATCGCTTTGCTTTGAACTAATTCGAATACACTTTTCACAGCGACTTTGATGTTCTCCACTGTTTCATAATATACTCTAACATTGAAGCCTGCGCTCAGTTCCATCAGTCCACAAAATAAATGTATGCCTTTAACTCCAACGCCAAGCAAACGAAACACGAACACAATTCGACGATTAATTTCATATCCAGAACCGATCATCGGGCAGGAGTTGATGCACCTATCTCCTCGCTTACAATTGACACACACTTTGAAACCAAGGTCACGCTGTCCATACTTCGAAAACGAAATTTTATCTTTACATACAATACATTACACTCTACCATCTGTGATAGCATCGAAAATACACTCAAAAATTGAATAATGCTATAAGCCCCGTTATCCGTTACTTTCGCATCGAAACTTTTATCGTTGGATTTTATTAGTTTTGCTGCCGATGTACTCGCGTAAGCTGTGCCTCCTTCATCGCTGTGTTCATTTCCGTGAAAGCGACGATTTTTGAATTTTGATCCTGGACGCCTATGAACAGGGTTATCTTGACGATACGTTTTCTTTGAATCCATCGTGAACAGAAAATAAATTTACAAAAATCACGCTCGGCGATGTTTCACTTTCAGACTACGAAACACGACTGCGGCTCTGAAATACCAGTGGAGTGTCGTTTCCACGTGTCTTTTCCTTCCAAACATATAGGTTAGATAGAGAACAATAAAGATTTAACTACAGTTGGGGATAAGCAGGTAAAGGATATTTATAAAACGACAGCAGCTGCTCGAGTGAACAAAGCCAGGTAAGAGGTTGTGCCAGCGCGTCGAATTAGCGCGCTGAGGTAGTTACGTTTGAGGGGGGGTAAAGTACAGTTAGACTGCTTAAATCGATTCAAAATGTTGAGAGAATATTCTTGACTATATTTACTTACAAAAAATGTTTTAAAAAATCGTTTTTTCCACAGTCTCAAATTAGAATCCTGCCTTAAATTTGGCGATGATTGCCCAAATTATGAGCATTCGAATAAAAAATCATAACTTTTGAGCCGTTTAAAAAAAAATCTGAATGATAACATGGACACTCCTTTCAGGTAGTATTAAAAAATATATGAATATCAGCCAAATAAAAAGGAATGGCGTTAAAACTTCGGTGATTTAGAATGGAATACCTCTAATAACTGTTGTTTTGCGAGATTTTTAGCCCTGCGGATGAACCATGCTTTGTTGCGGAATTTAGCCACTAACTTGCCCCTTGAAATACCAGATTTAATATTTCTTGAGTCTTTTTTTTAGTCGGTGGCACGTAGTATGTTTCTCGGCATTCGTTAGGAAAAACATCCACAATTTGGTCGGCCAATTGCTCAAAATCGTCATTGTTTATTGTACTATTGTCAATTATTGTAACGAGTTGTACACTGAAGAAAATGAACAAAAACGCATTATGATTTTGTCATAAAAGCATATATATATACTCGCGAGGTACCGCTCTATAGCAGGTGTAAGACGATAATATCACACACATACGATTGGCATTGAGTATCCAGTTGTTGTGTGTGGTTATAAATCATTAAAATCGATGGACCCAATGGATGCTGTTCGAAAATATCTTTTACATTCACCGCCAGTGTGTTTCGATATTTTGATACCTTTGCCGGTGGTACGACGTCTTCTGATATGTTCTCAGTTTTCCGTTTGTTCACCGTCACTTCGGGTTCTTCAGTTGATACTGTGGCTTGTGCGCTCCCATATGATTCGAAAGAATTGCTTCTGGTCGATTTTTTTTTGGTGAAAGTTGAGTCGATGTATTCGCAACGGTATTACAGAAGATTTCGTTGCTTTAAAAGACGCTTGAGCCATTGCCGGTAAATTGCAAACCCTCATATGGAACGAGAGGTATTGCATCCTCAGAATAAATGATGGAAACATTGTCTTGGGTCCCCTGACTGGTATTGTTTATCGTGTTACATCCGGCTTGTATCTTGTAAAATAAACCATACATTCAGAGAATGTCTAATGTACTCACACATTTAGCGTTCACTGATATTTTTTTTTCGTATTTCCCCCCTTGCGAAAATGTGTATATGCATATTATGTACTGTGACCTGATTTTTTGAGCCACGTCACAAAACTGCTACCGATAATCAGGATATGCTCTCGATGCCCGGGTTGCGACCCATCCGTTAGTGTTAAGGGTCCTTTCTCTAGAATGTTTGTCTTGTTACGTTTGAGGTTTTGGGTTGTGTTTTCGTTTTGGTTAGGTTGGCGTGCGGAACTCGGTCGAGCGGCGTGTGGCTCAACGTACCGAGCAATCCCGACCGAGGGATGCACCCAATGAGGCCTCTCGGGGAATCGGTGCACGCCCGGCTGCAATGCCGGCGCCCCACCGTAGTGGTGCATCGTGCTGGAGAGCGGGCCGTTTGGGTTACGGGCGGAGGCTGGAGATCTCCGCGCCGCGCTTCTGAACAGAAGCTTTGCCCGCTTTCACACGGTGACCCGGGGATGCGATCTCCGAGAGCCTCCATGTTACCGATGAGAAAAGGTCCCGATTTGTTACCGTTCCGTTTTCAGGGTAACTCGGGCAGAAAATATAGATTCCGAAAGGAATATTCTATCAGAATATTCCAGCTCCCGAAATAATATTTCAGCTCTCGATATTATAAGATAAAGTTCTCGCTTGAACCGGCGATTTCGAATGGTCCGATGACGCGAGCGTGTTGAAATTTTTTCTGTCAACGCGCTCTGTCTCGCTTTCGCATAATCCCTCGCACGCCAGCCTTGGTCATGCGAGGTACAGAGTTGCTACCGAATCTTCGCGTGAGACGATTGTCTCCCAAATCGCGATCGCTCTCGATTTTAGAGATATCGTGAAAGAGTTGTCGATCAGACGTCGCGATGGAGAGACGTCTCGTGTCTCTCTCGCGCCCGTGACGTCGCGCTCTCGTTCTCGCGTTAGAGGCACGTCGGCGTGCTCTCTCGTTCTCGGTCGTGTGACGTTTGTCACGACCCTCGCCCCGGCATTAATGTTACTCCTTTTTATTGTATTATTCTTTATATTACTTTCGCATTCCTTATACTAAGGATCTTTTGTCGCGACAGTATTTACATTCTTCTATACATTAGTCTCCTTCGTCGCGACAATATTTAGAGACCATTAAGAACTCATATTAAGGATTCGCATGGAAAACCCCCATAAACGACGTGCCAATAGAAAGACCCATTACGGGGCCTCATCGAAGCTCCTCGGACGACTTCGGAATTCCCACTAATGACAGGGCCATTAGTATACTCAGGTAATAATCCAACCCACGGCACCCGGGAATCTTCTGGAAGATTCTCACTAACTACCGAGCCCATTAGGACCTATGCGCCGAAGATCCAGGCCCAGTGTCAGAAGGACTGCCCCACTCCTGAAGTTTCCCTCAGGAGAGGGAACAGCGCCAAGGCACCGCCCAACAGCTTTTCCTTTATATAAGGAGGGAACTTCGACCTAAAGATAGACATTCTTTAAGTACGCGCGTCGAGGGGTGCGTCTGTTAACAGACAAGTCCCATACTTATCTAGTGTTCGAAGCGCCAATCAAACTGTAGCTGTGTGCTGTTAACTAATAAAACTTTGCTTTTACGTTAAACTGTGTCGCGTTTTCTACGTCTCGAGAAATCTAACGAGCTGTGACTGCTCTCTCAGGCACTGGCGATCCCTTTGCGACCCAGGTTCCCAAAGAGTCGCATGACAATTTGGCGATCCTGCTAGGAATACGCTAGCGAAATCGAAAGTTTCTTACTACGTATATCTCCATGACGAATCGCTTCTTACGCAGAACTGGAAAAAGACTATTAACGAATAACATCGGGAGATCGCTTGACGAAAATACCAAAGCATAGTTTAACGAGTGCTGATAGTAAAGTGAATTTTCTGTTGGAACGAAATAGAAATCCTATGATAGTATATTTCTCAGTAAACGAACAAACTAACTTGAAACACCACTTCACGCGCAGTTGAGAAGACATTGAAATCTGTCGGAAAGTACAACGTCCAGTAAGCTGCCCGAGGATAAAATCCGAGTTACGCCTAGCGGAAACCGCGGAAAGAAGAGGACTCCTGATTCCAGAGAAAATTCCGCTGCAGCCGATGATACGAATAATTAGCCTACTACTGCTCTCCGTAATAAAGTAAGTACCGCATTGGAAACGCCTGCCTATATCGGGATACTCTCTTTATCAGTAACGTAAAAAAAAGGGAAAAAGGGGGGATATATCCATATATAGAACGATATCACTTTGTCTCTAATCAGCCAGACGGGGCATATACCGCGGAATAAGGAAATAATTCGAAACGAAAAATATAACGATAACAAAACAAAGGGAAACACGGGAAGAAATGGACCGCCCAAACTCTTACCAAGGGAGACCATAACCGCCGAATCCGAACGGATATTACCCAGGAGAATATCGAGGTACGGGCTTCATAGGAACGGAGTTAGGACAAAAGGCCACCGACGCTATTAAACTCATCCCTAATATCATCACAGAGCAAAACACAGACAATTATAAACTTTGGACAGAGCGTGCATCCCTCGGATACAAATATTGTAAGCCGTCGGAACGACAATTCTTTTTCTACTTGTTACAATCACAAAAAATAGGAGGACCTCTGGCGATACGCAAGGAAATCGCAAGCGCACGAAATATTCAGGAACTCCTCCACGCCATCTCGCTAGTATATTGCAAGGAGGAAGAGATATAATGGACTACGTTAATCGATTCAACCAAAAATACGACACCGCCATCAATGCCTTCCAAAACGAGGAGATGAATAGAGGTTATGCCGGAGAAGACACGAGGCACATCGATGCAACGGCCATCAGTTATTTTCTCCTCGGTCTAGCCCTAGACCTCAATAGAATACTCCGTAACTCCGGGTACTCGAGCCTTGCGGATGCACAACGAGCCGCAATATCAGCTGCAAACGCGGAGAAATGTTATCGTCAATTCCATTACAATCGCCCAACATCCCGGACAACGGAATACACCCGACCTCCACCACGACTCCCGGAGAGAACAAATTTTCATAGGTCACAACCATCACAGGCTCACAAGATCCATAACCTAATACAGGAGGAACTCGACAATTTGCTGGAAAAAACAAGAAACGAGGCTGTGAACACTATTCAACAAGAGAAGGGATGCTTTAGGTATGGCAAGAAGGGGGACTTTGTCAGAGAGTGCAAGGAATCACCATTACCTGGGCAAACATTCCAAAACCGAAATTTTCACGGCGCAGCCTCCCGTGGAAAACCCCCATATCAACAGAAAACGAGTAAACAACCTCACATCAGAAGAAATAACCACAGAGTATCAAACCTCACAGCACGAGATGAGCGAACACGTCGAAGAAAGGAACGGAAGCGAATCAGCAAACTTCGAAAGCTACAAGGAATCGAGCGAAATGGAGGACCAAGGATACTACATGTACAACAACAGCGACTCAGACGCGTAACAATCAAACCAGAAGGATTCCAGAAGCCCTTGCGACTACTGATTGACACCGGTAGTACACTGAATCTCATCAAGAGGAACAAAGTACCTACCGGACAGGCCATAGTCAAGGGAACCACATCATTTAATATGGGCGACGCCTCCTATACTATGAGGGAGAAAGTGAACATCTCTTACTTAGGATCCTCAGGTGAATTCGTTGTCGTGCCTGACAATTTTCCTCTTCAACCAGACGAGGACGGATTAATGGGACTATCATTTATGATAAATCGACACTATGTGCTGACGACCAACAATATGACATTATCAGGAATTGAGCATAATCTGCGGGACCCGACTATCAACGCTAGGGTCAACTATATCACACCGTTCGAATTTCAACTTCCCAAACCACGCTGCGAATATTTACTTTATACCAAAGAAAAAGTCGAGCTGGGAACATACGCACCCGTGCAAATTGTTAAAACTAACGACAACGGTTACGCCAGAGGAGCATATATTAATTACGACAAGCACAAAATCCTCAACGAGGGAATGTTTACCGCTTGAGAGGTAACGTTCCGAGAAAAACACATTATTAATAATCTCTCTGGCCGAGATAAAGAACGGATAAAAAAACTACGGGATATCACGAATTTGGAACACCTGGATGAAGAAACCAAAACACAAATCTGGAGAATCATCGAGGAATTTAACGATATATTTACTGTGGAAGGGGACCCCCTTCCCATGGCACCTTGTACAAAACACGAAATCAAATTAACCGAGCCGAAAATCATCAATATCCGAAACTTTAGAGCTCCTGAGATACACCAGACGGTCATAAGCGACGGTGTCGAGGATATGCTGTCGAAATAAATAATTAAACCGTCCGACTCCCCGTACAACTCACCCGTATGGGTAGTTCCTAAGAAACCGGGTCCAGACGGTAAACCAAAATGGAGAATCGTCATTGACTTTCGAAAATTGAACGAGTACTCCACACAGGATGCGTATCCCATGTCGATTATTGAGGATATATTCGACTCATTGAAAGATGCAGGGTATTTCAGTGCGTTCGATCTATCATCTAGATTCTATCAGATCGGAATGGACCTCGAAAGCATGAAGTATACCGCTTTCTCAACGTTAGCAGGACACTTCGAGTACCACCGGATGCCTTTCGGATTAAAAACGCCCCAGCAACGTTTCAGCGAATGATGGACATGGCTCTCGTGGGACTTAACCACAAAATATGCTACGTATACATCGACGACATAGTCGTGTTCGGAAATACGCTCGAGGAACATAACCGAAACGTCCAAGCCGTGTTCACACGCTTACGGCAAAAGGGACTAAAACTACAACCCAAGAAGTGCAACTACCTCAAGGATGAGTTAGAGTATCTAGGACATCTAATAACGCCGGAGGGAATAAAACCAAACCCAGCAAAACTCGAAGCGGTGCAAAAGTTTCCAACACCACGAAACCCGACAGAAGTGAAAGCTTTCCTGGGATTGACAGGATATTATCGAAGATTTATAAAAAAATTCTCAACAATAGGAAAACCATTAACAGATGTAACCAAAAAAGACGCCGCCTACAAATGGAACGAGAAATGCCAAACAGCATTCGACACCCTTAAGAAAGCGATGATGGACCCACCTGTCTTACGACCACCGGATCCAACGAAACAATATGTTCTAACAACAGACGCTTCGAATGTTGGAATTGGAGGAGTATTGTCGCAGGACGGACACCCTGTGTATTTCCTTTCCCGTGTACTGAAAGACTCGGAAAGAAATTACAACACGACCGAGAAAGAATTATTAGCGGTCGTGTGGTGCGTAAAGAAACTTCGGCAATACCTCTTGACAACGAAGGACAAGCCCTTCATTATACAAACCGATCACCGAGCTTTGGTATAGTTAAAAAATTGTAAGGACCGAAGTCAAAGACTCCTCAGGTGGAGACTGCGTATGGAGGAATACAATTACGACATCGAATACGTAAAGAGTAAAGATAACGTGGTTGCCGATGCACTCTCACGAGTATTCAATATCACTAAGAATCCTCCGGAGGAATGGGACGACAACACCAACAAGTTCTGGGATTCTTACAAAAAAAGATACTACACTAAAGAACAGTGGGGTAACATCTTTCCCCACCGTTCAAACATAAGGAAGAAGAAAGTCAGCAATGATGATGGGTTACACATGGGTCTACTGAATCACATCAGCAAGTTGGAAGAAGAGGCTGATCTGCTGGAGAAACAAATAAGTCACCAGGATATCAGACTCTTCCCTAATAGGACAGAATACCCAGGATGGAAACACGTAACGTCACGAATCAAGAATAAGGAGAAGGAAGGAATGGTTTTTATTGACAAGAACAACTTTGAGGACGAATTAATCGGATGGTTACAAGATCAGCAAAAAAACGAGCAAAAAATTCGATTATACATTAATCCAAAGGAGTTCACGCCCTTGGAGACCGCGAGAATCGAAGAGATACTCCGAGAATTCGTCAAAGGCCACCCTACATCGGTACAATTCTGTCGCACCTCTTAGAATGCACCTACGCCAGAACAACGAATGGATATATTAAGGGCAGCGCATAGTGATACTGCGGGACATAACGGGACGCTAAAAATGTGGGGCATCATCACTCAAATTACCCGGTGGAAAGATATGGATCAGGACATCGCAGAATTTGCCGCCAAATGTGACATTTGTCAACATTACAAGAGGGAAAGCGTCCGACAAAAACCAGAAAGCAGGGAAATGGAATATGTCACTAAACCAAATGAAAAAGTGGCCATCGATCTAGTCGGACCCCTCCCGACCACGAACTCGGATAACAGCTACATCCTAACTATGCAAGACACGTTAACTAAATTCATCTTACTGGCGCCGTTGAAAAAGAAATCAGCTACACAGGTATTCAAAGCGTTGCATGATACATGGTTCTGCTTAATAGGATTCCCGAAACAGATTCTCAGTGACATGGGTGCGGAGTTTAACAACGAACTAATGAGAAGATTCGATAATCTTTACGGTATTAAGCATATAAGGACCACTGCTTACCACCCACAAGGGAACGGAGCAATCGAGGGAATGCATGGGGTCCTCAAAAACAATATCCGAACAACAATACGGGATCGACCGAATACATGAGACACCGTATTGCCGGTAATGTATAAAGTGTGGAACACGACTATACACTCGACACTGAACGTGACGCCTCATAGCCTCATGTTCCCACACGCGCCGAATACACTGAACAACTTCACGAAACCAGAACCCGAAAAGATAAAATCCCGAGCACTAGCATGGGCCAAGGAACTCGAAAAAAGGATTTACCAAGCTCATCTACGGCTCCAAGAAGCGACATTAAAACACAAAAAGAAGGTGGATGCTGGAATAGTCGGACAACTACCAATCTACAATCAAGGGGACGAAATATTAGTTTACAACAACGCTAAGAAACACTCGCTCGACAAAGAATGGCAGGGACCGTACACAATAGAGGCCATCAACCTTGATAAAAATAACATTATGATACTGCACAACAATGACCCCAAATGGATCCATATTTCCCACACAAAACCCTATGTTCGCCATGAAAACCCTAACCCGCCGATACCGAAATTGAAAATAAAAAAGAGACGGAATGAATTTCACATCCAACCCGAAGATCAATAAGAGAGTCCCGATATAACCGTAGAGCTTTTCAATGTTGGTATTATTTTCAGACGGGGAGCAGAAGGATACTACACGCTGAAGCCGATCCAAGGGACGCTTATCCAGGAGAGGATTGGAAAAGTGTATGGGTATCAAGAAGAATGGAGGATAGTCCACGCCGTTGACACTGAACCAGTGTTCACACGCCTGATCGAATTAGAGCAGGCAAGTGAGGACCTGCAGAACAAGATCAACTCGGTGACAGACTGTACAGGAAACCTGGAGCTAAACCAAAGGGTACTCGTTATGAAAAACGAGAGGTTACGAGACTCACTAAGCACCCTCAGCAAAATCATGGGACTATACGATCTTTCAACACACATGGCAGCATCCACGCCAACTTCTGCCATGGACCCAACAACGATGCCAGCAATAAAATGGGACATCAGAGATGCTGGCAGGAGTAACTTCAACGACTATGCAAAAGTGTTTGGAGAAGATGTGGTAATGGACGCCATTCGCCGCAAGGACGGCGGATTTATAAGATCGAGCTCGGTTGAAAAGGATATACCAGAACATCTTAAGCCCAGTCGTTGCGAAAAAAGGGGAATATTAAACATCGCTGGAACGATACAGAAGTTTCTCTGGGGGACGGCAGACGCGGAAGACCTACGAGTGATAAACACTAATATTGGAAACCTCGCCAACGCGACCGAAGAACTGACCCTCATACTCCGTAAACAAATGAGGATCACCCAAGATTAGATTCATACCCTGGACATGAATAAAAAAAACAATATCCGACCATGTCAGAACAATGGATAAGGAAATGGGACGAATAAAAAACGAAGCAAATCAACTACGATACATAACATTGCTGGAAAATAGACAAAGATATCTCGGAGGATTACAAAAAAGCCTGGAAAGGGACATAATGATGATCAATCTTGCGATCGAAGTAGGAAAACATGGGATCTTACAACCATCACTATTCCCACCTGGAAAATTAATACAATCAATCAAAGCCTTCGAGGTTCAATATGGGAAGCATATTGTGGAAACAGCAGAAGAAAACTATCAAAAATTTATCGATATGTCTGACGTCGCAATACTTACCTTAAAAAGGAAAATCGCCTATATCATCACAGTTCCCAATCTGGAAAAAGAACCCTGGACCCTAATAAGGAATACGCCGATACCGCAGACGGTCAACAGCGCGTATGTCGTCATTTTACCATTATACGCCGAACGGATGGAGCGGAACAACATCATACGGGAAGTGAAACCTAAGGAACTCAAGGACGTCGACGGGGACTTTGTCTCCAAATATCAAGGGATAGAGCATACGTCCAATTCTATTCCACTTTGCAAAAAATCAAGTGACATTATAAAAAAATGTAGGATAGCTAACTTGGAGGTCAGAGATTTCGCTTACTTAACCACGACTCAAGCACAGATACTGATACCTAGCAGTGAACCAAAAACTTTAACGTTGATTTGCACTAACACACATCAAATTTTCGAACTAACAAAGCCTTCCATTATTGAAACTGATGAAAAATGCGAACTCCATACGGAAACCTCTCGAGTCAAATTATTGCAATCAAGAACCAAGGTATCATGCGAAGTATTTAATACCGAAACTGTGATGAATTACACATTGCCAGAATTCAAAGAAACCCCAATCGTGTTGCACAAATTGAGTTTCGAGACCTTAAAAGACTATAGCCAAACCATAGAGTCACTCAATCGCGAATTGAAAAATACTCATGTTCAATTACTCGTCAACAATGAATGGGCTAACTTTAAAAGAATTGCATTACCTACCATAGGGGCAGTGATATCAGCCATATTTCTGATCGGCATCGTAGCCCTAGCGATCAAAACGGGCCTATTCATGTACATATTACAGAGCTTTCTGAACCACTGTAGTAAAAAGAAAGCAACCGAACTTCGACTTAAGCAAGAGAGAGACCGATTAAAAAGGTTACGAAGGACCAATCGCGAATTGACTCTTGAACTAGACGCTTGAAACGAGCACTTTTCTCGATCCAGTCAGGGGGGTGTCACGACCCTCGCCCCGGCATTAATGTTACTCCTTTTTATTGTATTATTCTTTATATTACTTTCGCATTCCTTATACTAAGGATCTTTTGTCGCGACAGTATTTACATTCTTCTATACATTAATCTCCTTCGTCACGACAACATTTAGAGGCCATTAAAAACCCCTATTAAGGCGTTACCCCCACTTGTAGCGCAAAAAAGGCCTTTTTCATGAATTTTTTAAAAGAAAACTACAAAACTTTTTTAACCGATCAATATAACATCTTAAAGAACACATCTTGAAGAACTTTCAGTAATTTTTTTATTGAAAAATATTACATTGTTTAGTGGCAAATGGCCGTCAATGAAATAATGTTTTTATATACACGGTTTGCGGTGACCAACATTGCGGCGAAGTGGATCATCTGAAAAAAAAATCCGGATGGATTTAGTCAAATATAAGTATAAACTAGTCTTTAATCGAAGGATTTTAAAAAAATATTCATTTTTCACAAAATAGCGGACAGTCAAAGTTAATGGTTCGATTTTAACGAAAAAAAAACGGCCGTTTTTTGGCTATGAAACGGCAATTTTTTTCGAAAAAAAAATGGATCGATTAAAGACTACATTTTTATGTATTAAATAAGCCTGCAAAATTTCAAGAAGATCGGTTCATTAGTGTTCGAGTAATCTTGGTCACCGACCTCAGAAATGCCATTTTGAGAAAAACGCGTTTAAAGTTTCAATTTCAGTTTACACGAAGAAAAGATTTTTTTTTGTAAACTTACATAGAGTCATCTATTCCGGGCCCATACAGAAGTTCTTCCGCCGACGATGCCGCTTGCAAAACGGAAATTTGGTGTTGCCTTCGTAACATTCTTCCTTCACGAGTGCTCTCGGCCGCACGTCTCTCTGGCAGTGCAATCCGTGCTTCGTCCATTTTATCAACGTATTCGTGCGCGTTGTGTCTACAGCTCACTCCGATTGAGTTCAAATAAAATAATAATGATTTTGAACCTTTGTTGAATAGTCCAACGGCAATATAAGCTGCTAAATTTACAACGATTGCTCCACTCGAGACGACTTTTGGGCTGATTTTCCAAATAAGTTGGTTGAAGCTTTCGTTGTTATTTTGATTGAAGCCACCGACGCATCTTTCGAGTAAAGTTTCCTTACTCAGATCGTTGTATATAGGTCTGATGGCATCCAATACATTTGATGGAAGTGGTTTGTAATCGTGTTGGAAAGCCTCGTTTCTCGCCTGAGCTCGTTGATACAAACACCACGATTCTTCACCGGTTGGACATCTCTCATGGTGTGGATTTGCATCGGTTGAACTGTAATGATTGAAGGTCGCCCATATTACCTCATGCATATCGTGAACAGAAGCAGAATGGCGTCGAATAGCAAGTCCATAGTACACAGTGAGCTTGTCAATAAATTTTCCTGTCAGCTGTCCTTTACCACCAACCTTTTTGTTTTTTTTTTTTTTACTAAATTACGAAGGCGGGTTCCCATACGCTTTTGGACGTGACCGATGCATTCTTTTTTTATAACTTCTACGTCGTCATAAGGATGAGAATTTACTAGCCCAGTGTACGTTTTCGAATCTCCGTCGCCAATATAGTAACGGTACAGGACATTATATTTTTCTATTGAACGCTTGAAGACTTCGATAATGGAGTCCACCTCCATTTTTTCCGAGGAGCCTTCGTGATTTGCACTGCAGTTATCCTCGTGTGTTTCGTACCATTCTTCGTAGTCCGCATCATTTAGCTTATGTTTCCACGATTCACACATTTTACAATACGCACTTTTTACCACAAGATCAACTACTTTTCTACTGTACTAGCCTGTGACTGATGTGACTCCGAACAACGACGTATATCCTCGCTTCCTCCAGGATTCATCTCCGGAAACTGTTAATTGAGGAGTTGCATCGCCTTCTGCATTAGGTGTATCTTCAATTTCTTCTCGTACGGCTTTTTTAAATATTACATCTGCACATGTTTTCACAGACTCATAAATACTTTTCAAAATTATTGAATATGTAGTCTCGGTAAGAAACCTTGGCATGTCCATAAGTTCGCAAAATTTTTGTGCTCCAGCCAATCCTATGCCAAGAACTCGCATGGTGAATATAAATCGACGATTTATTTCATACGAATGTTCCAAAAAAGGAGAAGATAGTATCAAATTATCTGCACATGAGTCACATTTCACAACGATTTTGAAGCTTAGTCCTCTTGCACTTGCCGTTTCAAATGTAATATTTCCATTACACGTTTTGCACTTCACTAAATTTGAAATAGCAGCAAACACAACCCAAAAGTTCAAAATCCGATATTCAATATTAGGACTTTGATTCACAGTCATATCAATATTATTTTTCAGTTTCTTTGCAGACGTGCTGAAACTTTCAGTTTCCGTTTCGGCCAGGTTGGGGTTAAAAACACCCTTCCTTTATTTTGGTCGAGATTTCCATAAATTATCACTGCTTCTTGTTTGTCGTGAACCTTTTTTTCGATCCATTTTTGAATGTAAAATGAATAAAAACTGCGCTTATAATATTATGAACGGCGGAATATACGTCTTATATAGTCGAACTTTCGAGCTACACTGACTAGTTTAGACCATAACAGACAACGAAAATACGTTTTCATAAATTCCAGTCTATTATATGAACGTTGTGAATGCCCGGTATACGACCCTTTCATCGAACAATGCATTGAAGGTCGGAGGGTCGAGCGCGCCAGACGGCAGACTAGCCGGTCGTTTACACAACGGATTCTTCTCTTTCAACGCTCATATCTCAGTCAATTTTGTTCGGATCGACTTGAAATTTTCAGGACATATTCTCAGATACTTATACTTCAAAAAATGCAATAAAAAATCGATTTTTTCAAAATCGCAAGTGGGGGTAACCCCTTAAGGATTCGCATGGAAAACCCCCATAAACGACGTGCCAATAGAAAGACCCATTACGGGGCCTCATCGAAGCTCCTCGGACGACTTCGGAATTCCCACTAATGACAGGGCCATTAGTATACTCAGGTAATAATCCAACCCACGGCACCCGGGAATCTTCTGGAAGATGCTCACTAACTACCGAGCCGATTAGGACCTATGCGCCGAAGATCCAGGCCCAGTGTCAGAAGGACTGCCCCACTCCTGAAATTTCCCTCAGGAGAGGGAACTGCGCCAAGGCATCGCCCAACAGCTTTTATATAAGGAGGGAACTTCGATCTAAAGATAGGCATTCTTTAAGTACGTGCGTCGAGGGGTGCGTCGGTTAACAGACCAGTTCCATACTTATCTAGTGTTCGAAGCGCCAATCAAACTGTAGCTGTGTGCTGTTAACTAATAAAACTTTGCTTTTACGTTAAACTGTGTCGCGTTTTCTACGTCTCGCGAAATCTAACGAGTGGTGACTGCTCTCTCAGGCACTGGCGATCCCTTTGTGACCCAGGTTCCCAAAGAGTCGCATGACACGTTTCCGCGTGCAATTCGTGTTTGCGATTACGTTTCGTCTACGTAAAAAGTTCTCGGGTGGATAATCCACCGGCTCCCGCATTATAAAATAAAACCATCGTTTTATTTTATTAGTACCGTTTCCGGTGTCGCGAAAGTGACAGATCCCGTGATCGCTCACGCTACTCCCCAGTGAATCCCGACCCCTCTACCGCAACCCACAGCCTGAGTGGCCGTGCTTTACCGCAACTGTTGTTTCCCGTGTAAGTGCATCCAGTTTAGTCCGGTTAGACGATTCTGGCGATTACAAATCGAGGAGAGCTCCAGTCTCCGAACTCGGTTAGAATTCCGGGAAACCAAAAATTAAGGAGAGCTCCAGTCTCCGCCTGGCGGATCGGGTTTGATCACCCTGACCCCAGTTTATTCCGGTTGAGATGACCGGAGAAACAAAGTCTCTGGCGCCCCGGGTACTGCGGATGCACGCGCACGGGAGGAACGGCCGAAGGTGACGGTTTCTCGCACCAGATCCCGGTTTAAGTTCTCATTTCCGTGGTTAGAGAAATTATGGTCCGTCACAGTACATATATATACAAACGGCAGTTTCTGGGACTTTATTAAGAGACATATATTTACCGCGATTTCCGTACATTCTATCACCCTCAACAATTTTCGAAAGATTTTTCTTTATATAAACCCATTAAAAGTATATATACAACAAAAAGTATGTACTGGTAGTTTTCAGGACTATCGGTAAATTGGCAGTTTTCGAGACATTATGAGGCGAATGGGCTCTTTTCAGGTCTTCGCGTAAATAGACAGCTTCCAGGACCTTTTAGAGAGATAGGTTTTTTTCAGGTCTTTTTGAATACATATTGGCAGTTTTCGGGGCAGTAGTACCAAGAGATAGGCATTTTTCAGATCTCTGTAAATGTATTGACAGTTTCCAGAACAGTATATATCGCGTAGTTTATGTCTCCAAATATATATTGGCAGTTTTCGGGGCAGTAGTCCCAAAAGGTAGGCATTTTTTAGGTCTCTGTAAATGTATTGACAGTTTCCAGGACAGTACATATCGCGCAGTTTATGTCTCCAAATATATATTGGCAGTTTTAGGGACAGTATAAATAGAAAGTTACGTTTCAGGGCTTTACAAGTATTCACAAGATCGGAGACAATGCAAAGTGATTGATGTTTTTACAACCTCGCATTAATCAATGACTTCCCAAGCACAAGGGGCAGTTTTACTTTACTATTATCATCGGGAATAATGGTAACAGAATGAACTTGAAACCACTTTGTTTGATTCTTACATTTTTATTATTCATAGCAAAATAACGGTACGTAAATATAATTTTTTCAAAGAAACTCATTAGATCAGTTTCCTCTCTATGATATAATTTTAATGATTCCTTGAAATTCTAATCGAATAAAAAACGGAACACAATTGTATGATGTACATTTTCAATGATAATTTACTTTGTTTCTTCAAATTGTTATACGTGGTTAAGTAACATTGCATGAGCAATGCTTTTAAATAAACTTATTTTGAACAATCATAAAATTTATAAAATACTTTCAAATTTGTATTTTCAAAATTTCAACAATAGGAACTTTTTTCATCACACTAGACTATTTTTTCCAAGTTACATACTATAAGTTATATATTATATTATACAATTAGATTAAATATTGTAAATCCTATAATATTAATTTGGGGGATAGCTTCATGCTGTTTTTGAATCATTAGTATACGTCGATAGAAGAAAAGGTAATTAGGGAGCCTTTGAAGTACGCAATTTCCTCTGTATACAGCTTGCGACTCGAGGCCGAAGATAACCTCACGAGCATCGAGAAGGTTTGCACTCAAAATCGAAAAATTCACGATAGCACTATAGAAGCACAGAACTTCAGTGAATCACGAGATTAACAGGCGAGTGCTCAGTTGTACATATTGACATACGATTATATGCCCCGACGCCCTCACGTGAAGAACGAAAAGTATGTACTGATAGTTTTCAAGACTATCGCTAAATTGGCA